>PVLD010003689.1:0-137781 GCA_004027595.1 Dinomys branickii
ATTGACAAACAGACACCCATTATCATAGAAAATAGTACAATCACAACTAATCTATAGACAAGGTGATATGGTCTCAACAGTAGTTGTTGCTTTATCCATTGATATCTTCGAATTGTAGATGTATGGACCCATATACAGACATGCAAATTTAGTCAGACAGTTGATCCTCTCAACAACAGAAAAAAAAAAGAAAAAAAAAAAAAAAAAAAAAAAAAAAAAAAAAAAAAGAAAACACAAGAACCAAAAATCCAAAGACAAGAAAGAAAACAGGCATACAAATTGCATTTCAAGAATCAGTCTGTACTTGTAACATAATTGTTCACTAATGGCTGTTTCTTCTTGGCATCTTTTGGGTTCCAGTTGCTGCTAATCCAGCCCAAAGTTTTCATGAAGAGTTAGGACTAGGTTCCAATATAACTGAACAGGTAAAATAACACTGAACTGCACTAACTGTAGTTTCAGAGGAGGAACAAAGAGCATGAACATAATGCTGAAGTCGTAGGAAATTAATAGTTCTAAGCCATCAGCCTCCCCTGGGAAGTTCTCAGAGTGCACCCTAACTGCACTGAAAACAGCACTCTGGAGTTTGGGCCCAGTAATCTGATTTCACAAGCTGTCTAGATGATTTTAATGCACATCCAAGTTCCTGCACCTTGTTTTATATCTTTTTCTGATGATTCTTCAAGATTAGAACAACTAAGTACAATACCCTCATCTCAGGGATGTCCCAGTCACGCAGCCCAAACTTTAGCTAATTTCAAGTGCAGCTCTTGCACTCATAGGTTTCTAATAAGCAAAATCATCTGCTAGATTCCTAGCTCAGTCATTTTAGGCAACTCATCCGAGCCTCAGTTTCTCCATCTGTAGAGTAATTGCTGAGCCTTCAGGGCTGGAGGATTGGAAATGAGACGTGAAAGGCAAGAATCAGAGTTGCTTTTCACTGTATGACATGCTAATGAGGCTTAAACCAACTTAAACCTTAAAGTGGGGCCTTTACTGTTATCTGAGGCCTTTAAGTTAGGACTTGCTGACATGAGCATAGTAAGCTTGAACCTCATTTTGTATTTGAACTTGTATTTTTTAAGGAAGACCCTCAAATTGTGTTATTTTTAAGCCTCCCCAGAGCTAGGTGCACTTCTGGTGTAGTACAACGCTTGACATACCATAGAGGCCTAATGAGTTGTTAGTTACTTTGGTATTGCATCTATTTGTCATTCCTGCCACTTTTTGTCATCGACGTTTTGACTCTTGAGTTGTATTCGGGAACAACATAGCAGCACAGCACATGAGGCATGTGATGGATGCCTAGAACTGGTTTATGGCTCACTAGGAGGTTGAGCTGTATTTAGGAAACAAAACTTAGGAGCCAAGGTGTGTAGTCCCTCATAAAGCCAGTCTGCTTGCTTGTCAGGTGAGGTGACACTTCCAGCCTCTTCATTTACATGTATCTAAGACCTGGCAAGCAAAGCATAGGAAGAGTTGGACGTTTTCTTAACTGCAAAAGCCTCTTTAAACCAATACGAGGTTGCTTAAGATTCAAATGACAGCTCTTCGCTGAAAGTCAAATTGTACTCCTTGCCCTCTCTTTGACAATAATTATAGTAATTGAACAGAATATAGTCTTTCCTACTGAAGTGTATGAATGTAGACACTGAAGGTTATATTTTCCAAGCAGCATGTATAGACTTAGCTGTGTGTCACTTGTTAAAGCCAATAGGGTTGTTCTCTTGCCCATTGGCTTGAATATGACCGTCATGACACTGATGAGAGTACCCCGTAGTATCATCAATTGTCCCATTTGTCAGTGGCCTCCTTTCAATTAGTTTTATTCCAGAATGTAGTTATCTGAGTGGTGACTTCTTTTTCTTTTTGGCTTAATGATAGCAGTGTTAGCATTTCAGGGTTTATCAAGTGGTGACTGGATCTTTTTGGTTGAAGAGTTGGTTAGGAAAATTACTGTCAAACTCACTCACCACCATAGTAACCGAATTCTAATACCTTCTGGGGATACAGACATTTGTATAATCTAACTCTATGGTGCTGAGGTGCAGTATATGTAGTGTATTTATGATTGAACAGAAAGTTTCAAACAGCAGCCTGTGAAATTGGATTTTAGATGTAATGTACCATAAATAAGGGCTATAAAGATTGCCTTTAATGCTATAAATCAGATTTTATTGGTTTCAGCTATCTCATTCTGGTTATTGTATTACCTACAAAATCAGAGGAAATCAAAGAGCTGGAATATTTTTTATTTTAATATCTCATATTCTATAGTAATGGCACATGTAGACTAGCAGCTTCCTTTTTGGGTAGGTTGGACAGGGTTGGCAGGTGGCAGGCCCTGGCCACATATCATCGGCAGGATCTGTGTAAACAACCAAATCTGGGGACTTTGAAACACCTTAAAATTTCCGGTCTGAGAAATATACAAGGTAGCTGAATTGGCAGGTGCTTTTCATTCCTGAGAAGCAGATTGTCATGTTCTTCAGGCTGACACCTGTGGAGACTGGCAGGTGAAGGGTACTGTGCATCTTCGGGGAAGTTTATGGACTTGGGTGATGAGGCTGTCCCTGGGAATGGAGATGCGTGCCTTATACAGCTTGTTGAAGTTATTTAAAGCATCAGAAACAGTTGCTATAATGTGTTCCCTCTGTAAACGATCTTCCAATATTGGCTTTATCACTACCTGACCCTTTCTCCTACTTGGATAGTTTTCTGTTCGATATGGGTTAGTCAGAAAATTGATATGTTGTTTTGATACTTAGAAAATGTACACATGGACTACCAGGGCCCAAGAAGCTATAGTAAATAAACTAGTTCCCACCAGAGCACTTTTCCAACAATTTAAAAAATGCAATTCGTGTTTGTTTGTGTGTATTTTCCTCTGTGTTTGTTTGTACACATTCTCTGAGTTCACGATCTTGTGAGGAACTTACCCAGGCCTTGAAAGTTTGACTTTCATTTTGTTCTTCGAAGTTTAAGCCATATGACCTGAAGCCAAGAGGACAACAAAAGACTTTTGAACAGAGTATTAGAGAGCTACATCTTTATTATGCTTCACTTTGTAATTAACTAATGTGTTTTTACTGTAGCATTACACCGGATATGTTCTCATTAGTTCCTCCACCTGAAAAATAAGCCTATTTAACAACCAGAGAAACACTGTTACTGTGCTTTGTCTTGATTACAAAGAAATGCAATTCTCACAAATGCTTAAGTGATCTTCAACCTGCTGGAGATAAAAGCCACGTATAACATTAATACTGTTAATATTATCCCAATCCAAGTCCAGCAAGTATTATATTTTTTCCAAGGTACCAAATCTTTTTGATGCTGCCTTTACTGGCTGGGAACTAAGCTAGAAGAACTAAGGGGATTACGTTAATCAGGGCTTGACATTTATGACTGCCAGTTCATGGCTGAAAATACAGCCAAGGAATTCAGCCCTAGACCTGGGAGGCAGCTGCATCCCAGGATACATGTTGGCACTTCTTAGGCTGTACTCAATTTCCTGGGAGCTCTGTGGACTGTCTGACTTGAACAAAGACTGTCCGCATTTTAGAAGTGTACGGACAGCTGCAGGCAGGAGCAAGGAGGTTCTTGTGTTTAAAGACTTGGTATGCTCATTCCATGTTCCTAATGTTGCATGAGGGAAGTTCCTTCCTCTTTCCTCAAGACTGGTCCACTCCATAATGCTCTCAGCAATGAAGAACATCCTCACTGCCCTTCAGATCACCCAGGTGATGCCAGTTCATTTTTGAAGTTCCTATTGTGTCCTTCTCCACGGGCCTATCCTTAGGTAAATGCTAAAAATGTAATTTTGTGTTTTAGCTTGTTTGATCTGTTACCTTGTCTCTTATCCTACCCCCAACTGCCTAAAACCACCAGAAAAGAATTTTAATTTAGCGAAGTCTCGTTTGCTGCGCCGACACCCTGGGGAGGTGGACACCATGGGAATTGGGGGGGGTCTCACCAAACAAAGAAAAGATAGGGGCGATTATGGGATTTTGAAGGATGATGGAGCTGAGGTGAAATTTAAATAAGGCAGTGTTTGCATAGGCTCAAAGCAAAGCAGAGCAGTGTGCAAAGAGTTTACAGTCAGGTCTGGACTCTGAGGCAGATCTAAGGTCCTGTTTCCTTGGCAACTACAGAGCTAAGATAGATGTAGAGTGCTGGGTTCAGAAACCCCTTATTTGCAGCTCTGTATTTTGACTGGAAATTGACTCTCCTTCCTGTGTCAAAGTGACTTAGATCCTTCAGGAAAGAGTGAGATGTCTTATTTTCACTCATGTAATTTGGGAAAACAGAGGAATTTTTGGTAGTTTATCATTTTAGAGAACGAAAGTAGCTCAATGAGAAAAAGTACCCAAAGAAGAAGATTGTGATAATACTTTTAGAGCTGTAGTATGTACTTGGGACAAATATTGTTTTCTCTTAACATTTTCCAGCTGGTTTGATCTGTGTCAACTGTTCCAGCGTATTGAATGGTTAGGTACTCTTTTTCTGTATTCAGTGCAATTTTTAGCTCTCTTACTTACCCCTCATCGTATTAGTTAGAAAAACTAAATTTGCAAAGATCAAGATCCTCAACATAAGTGGGGTTAAATGGCCATGACAATGTATAAGCCAACAACAGGAAAGTTAAGGAATGGAAAGAGTTTCAGGTAAGGATGGATCAAGCACCTTCCAAAACAATCATGAGATGTTATTTCCATCTTTTCCCATGGCCCCACCTATGGTCTCTCTCTGGAGGGTTACAGTTTATTTTGAAGTTCATAATGATTAAATGTTGGCCTTCATACTGCTTTCTTTAACAATCCTTCTTTTTCTGATTAATGTTCCCTTTCTTTCTCTTTTAAAATTTTTATTAATACACAATGTTTTCTTGTTTTTGCTTTTTTTTTTTTTTGGCCTTTTTTGAGACAGGGACTCGATATGCAGTTCAGGCTGGTGTTGAACTCACTTTGTGGCCCAGGCTGGTCTTGAACTCGCAACAAGTGCACAGTGTTTATCGTATGCAGTGTTTCTATTTCTCGTGTGGAGTTGGGTCATGTGCACAATATATTGCAGTTCCTTCATTCGTCCACTTTTCCTCTCCTCCCTTCCCTCCCTTCACCCCTGGATCCCCTTCCTATATGAGGAAGATTTCTCTCCCTGCTTCCTATTACCTCTTTAATTTGCTCTTTATTTATAATTTGAGTTTCTCATACAAAAGAAACCATGCGATATATAAGCTCAGGTGTCCGATTTATTGCACCTATCATTAGTAACTTATTCTTTTAAACATCTTTTCCTCAGTCTTGCTTTCTTAATTTTATTAGCACCATCTTTCTGTCTCCATCAGGTCTTACTTAGATGTTTCACCTGTCTCTTGGATTTTATACTTTAATTATTTTATTTTTAGGAATTTCAAGTGGTTATTTTTCAAATCTGCCTGATTTTGTGATGGCAATCACGCTTCTCACAGAATTTCAATTTCTCTTCTTATGTTCTCAATCATTTTAAATATACTTAACTTTTAGCCTGTATCGCTCAGTTCGCTGTTTGAAATCCTGATATGTTTCTCACTTCTACTTGGTAGTTTTGGATTGCAAAGTGGAGGCTTTATTCAGTGACCCATGGCATCCTTGGGCAGACATTCGTGTGGCAGTGGTGCGCAAGGCAGATGTCTCAGGAGTATCGCTAGTTAAGAATGTTAAATTTTCAAGTGCTGGGGTTCTATATCATGCTGTACTAAAGGCTCAGACGCTGAATCTATGCAAGAGCAAATCTGTGAATTTGTATTCTCAGGGAAACATTTACTGACCCAGAACCCAGTGACTGACTGAGTGCTGAGGGACAACGATAGTAGTTATTTTTTAATCCACCACTTTTTCTGTGGCTTATTCCTGAATCTTTGCAGACAGACCTAGTTACAGCTCTCCGACGTTTTGCAGACCAGCAGCAACATTTCCTGTCCCATACGATCAGTCGAAGGCAAACTTCTGGGCCCTGGTAAATCTCCTGGCAGCCAGTCTCGGCCCTGCCAAGCTACCCTTCTGCTGGGTCTTCAGTCCCTGTTTGGATTTCCATCCCTCACCTGTCAGTGTATATGGCTCTGGGAATTGCCTGCACTCACTACCTGACTGCTGTGAGATTTTCTTACTTGCTATGAGCTCCACCATCCACTGAAAAGGATGTTTGTTATCTTCTCTTTCACATTTCTGACTGTTTTTATACTGAGTAGGTTTCTAGGTTACCTGGTTGTTATTAGTCAGTGTTCTCCACAGGAAAAGAACCAAGAAGATGTGTGTGTACAGATAAAGACCTACCTGCATCTGTCTTTCTCTACATAGCTACCTTTGTTGCTCTTCCGCACTTTGAACTAAAACACCGCTGCCTGGGAGATGTTAATCTAGGGTCACTATCTCCAGTACATATAGGTTGCCTGGAGGGGAATGGAAATCCAGACACAGTGGGGTATTATTCCTAAGAAAGTCCTACTAAGGTGGGTGTTTGTATAGCCCCTGTGACATATTTGCCTGTTGTGTTAGACATGCTTTCACTCAACAAGCATTTATTAGGGCCTGCTTTGTCCCATGCAAAGAAATAGTCCTAAGCTTATGAAGATCGCGTGATTATGTTTTTTTTTTCTTATTCAGAAAGACATCCCCTCCACTCAGTATCTGCCTTTGCTCAGTTTTGCTAGGTTTATAAAATGTTCATAAATGATGGCTATTTGTGATGTGCTCATTTGGTGAAATGTGTTCTATTCTTTATTATGAAATATATCAATTTTAAAAGACTATATGCATATATAGATGGGTATATATGTGTAATTGTGTATATTTGTGTATATATCTATATATAACACTGCTAAATGCATAATAATAAAACGAAAATCTGTGCACCATTATTGAGTTTAAGATATAACACACCATTAATACCCTGGAAGCTTTCTTTATCTGAATAGAGAATCCAAAATTCATTCAGAGGCAACGTGTCTGGTTTAGTACTATTAATATGCCATTGGTTTCTTTATATTCGTGCATATACATGTATGTAGCTATGAACAATAATTTTTTAGTTTTGCCTGTTTTTTTTCACATAAGCGGAATAATGCAGTATTTTTCCAGCATGCTTTTATTGGCTCAGTGCTGTTTTTAAAATTCACTCATGCCGATGTATGCAACTGTATATTAATCATTTACACAGGTGTAGACCATAATATTGAATCAACATAGCATAACTTTTAGTTCATTCTGTTGTTAGTTTATATTTTTTCAGTTTAGACTGCTAGACCATTGGTTTGTGCTCGCTTTTGAACTAATACCTTGGTGCACTTGTACAAAGGTATCTTGGTGTATATATCGAGAAATAGAGTAGAATAGTAAGTTCTGTTCATATGTAACTTTACAAGGTATGAGAAACAACTTACCAAAAGAATTATGCCAATTTAACCCCAATGATTTTGTGTGAAAGTTTTCATAGTTCAATATTCTTTCTAACAACCAACTAAAAGACCTACCCCCACCACTAATTTAGCATTTACTATTTACATATATAATGAAACTATTATTTTTAAATTTGCATTACCCTAATTACTCAGATTGAATAGAAATTTGTACACTTATAAGCCCTTAAAGATATGTTTTTTATAAAAATGCTTATTTGTTACCTTTGCCCCTTTTAAGTATTTTGGGTTTTTTGTTTGTGTGTTTAGTATTTTGGATTTTTATTTCTTTACATATTATAGATCTTAATTTTTGGTACATGTATAAGTTATAAGTAATTTATTCTGATTTCTGATAGTATTTTTCTTTCTTCTTAATTCTTTGTTTAAAGAGAATTTCCAGTTTTAGCATAATCCAGTTTATTAGTAATTTCCTTTGTATTTTGCTACTTTGAGAATTATCCATAATTTTTTGTCTTAGTTTTATAAAGTTATTACTCTGTGTTGTCCTTAAATATTCCTAGATTTGATTTTTATGTATCGTATGAGGTAGGGAATCCAAATTCATTTTTTAAAAACTTTTTTATTTTAAAAATTAAAAAAATAACAAAACAACATTGAAGACAAAATCAAAACAACACAAAAACATCAAAAATGATAAATGGCCTCAAAACAAAATCATAGGAATTAACAGTGGTTGCTACACAGCATACTGTTATCTTCAACAAAGTTGCTCAGTCCAAATCTGAAAGATACAACAGATACTGTGAAAGGGAAAAGAAACTGGTCAAACAGGAAGGAGTGACTTGGATGAAGGAGAGGAGAGGAAAAAGAAAGAGGGAAAATATGTATATTTATACACAGGATAGCTAGGATAATTGTACTACTACTATCTGTTGGTTTATGAAAGGAACTGTTAAAGTGCAGCTGTTTGATTAATCTCACTTGCCTGTATCTGGTTATATGTACAACCATTTAGAAGATAACATTATGTAATATAACAGCCATTGTTAATATCCTATCACCATGTTTCAAATTCATTTAGGAAATTAATGCTCTAGGACAGTTTATTGAAGGGTCTGTTTTTCGCAGATTTCTAACTAATTTTCTCTGTCAATCCTTAGTTTTCATATGCATAAGTGTATTTTAAAGCGCTTACCTATTTAAGTTGCTTGAGCCAATTTTTTACTGTCTTACCGATATTATAAAATGATGTGTGGTAGGACAAGCATGTCGTCTATTTTTTTCTTTAAGTATAGCTTAGCTTTTTTGATCATTTCATATTCCATATAAATGTTTGAATATGCTTGTCATTTGAGAACTGTTATTTTCATAATATTGGGTCATTCTATTTATGAACTTGACATTGCTATTCAATTTTTGATTTTTTAGGTTTTGTTTTTCTTTCAAATGAGTAACTTTAAAAAGTGCTGCATGTCTTTGGTTAAATTTATTCCTTGATACTTCACATTATTTGATATTATTTTAAATAACATATTTCAACAATTATATTTCTTATTATTGGTGGAATATTGGAGATGCACATAATTTTGACTATTTTATATGCAGCATTTTGCTAATATCACTTATAAATTATAATACTATGTATTTTCTTGTTGGGTGCTATATGTGCATTTCTCTTTTGAAATGAGGAAGGACATCTTTGATTTTATCACTTTCATCAGTTTGTATTTTTTACTTTCCGTCATCTTAGCGGAGATTATCTCATTCAGTATCTTTAAAAAGCATTGATGACAGAAGACATTTCTTTTGTTCTGGCTTCAAATTAACTCTTTAAAATACTATATTTATCATACATGCTTTCAGAAAGCCCCTCTAGTGAGTAAATGTCTTATTAATGCTTTGCTAAGATATTTTCTGCTTTGAATTAATCATGAATACATGTTGAATTTTAGCCAGTGAAAGTAGGTGTATAAATCTACTTCCATCTTGCAGTGTTGTGAGTTAATCAGTATTCTAAGGAAGGTCACTTGCCTATGATGTCTTTTTGATATAGTTCTATATTTGATTTGATAATGGTGTTTTATGAATTTTGGAAATCTATGACTTTTACCAACTATCATTTTATTCTATCACACTCATTATTTTGCTTGTTTTAAGGTTGTACTAGTCTAGGGGCTGGAGGTACAGCTCAGTGGGCTAAGTGCTTGTCGCTGAGCACTAGGGCCCTGAGTTCGATCCCCGGTCCCGAAAAAAAAAAAAAAAAAAAGGTTGTACTAGTCTCATAAAATGAGTAAGGAAACATATGCTATATGTATTCCCTGAGTTTGTGTTTGCCTTGCATGTTTAATTGAATGTTTAATAATTTTTTCCTAAGTTAATTGGACCTGATGTTTTCTTTGTGCAGAGATTTTAAACTATGGATACAATTCCTTTAATAATTTTATGGCTTTTAAAGTAAGTTTTCTTGAGCCAATTTTGGTCATATTCAAGTTCTATCCATTTCATCTATGAATTCAGGTTTATCGGCACACCTTGTTTGTAATTTCCTTTCATTGTCACTTAAATTCTTCTGCTTCTGAAGCTGAATTCCCTTCCAGCCCAATTATGCCTTATTCTTACCATCTCACTTTTACTAAGCTAACATTGCTTTCCTATGTTGTTGGTTGTTTTTAGGATATAACTTTGGTCATTTTGCTCCTTCTATTGTGCATTTGTTGTCTGGTTTCTGAAATATTACTTGTCTTGGTTACTTTACTCCCGTTGCTGAGACAAAACACCCAACACCCAAAATGAAGGAAGGAAAGGTTTATTTAGCTTACAGTTTGTGGAGGTTTCAGTCCATACTTGGCTGGTTCTGAGGCACAGTGGCACATGGCAGAGGGCAAACTGTTCAGGGCAGCAGAGCACAGCAAAAACAACCAGAGCAAAAGCGAAGAATGGCTGCAAGCAGCCTCTTTCCTTCCCTTCCCTTGTAAACAGCCTACCCCCACCCAGGGGGCATGTAGCTCTGACACAGTCTCCATGCCCTCCTCTTCCACAGGCTCAGGATGTAAACAAAGTAAGCACTCTGGCTTCCTGCTGAATCACTGTTAAACTTCCAGATTCCCCAAGTTGACACAATGTATCAGCCATAACATTACTCTATTAATTCTCTCATTGTGGTTTGTTTGGGTTTATTTTATTTTTGTTTCTCTAACTTTTAGGTTTCAGGCTTAACATAATTTAAAAGATATGACTTTTAAATATGTGCACACAAGTTTGTAAGTTGTAGAGTGTATATGTCTCTGATCTTTGAAATACATTGAGAACTTTTTATGACAGATGTTGACCACTTTCCTCAATATTCATGTGTTCCTAAAAAAAAGTGTGCTAGTTATTTTCTATCCTCAGTTTGACTGGATGGAAAGGCCCCTGGAGAGGTGATTCTGCCCTGAAGCCGGCTGACCATGGACTGAAAGCTCAGAGACCATGAGCCACAGAAAACCTCTCTTCTCTCATAGGCATCTAGTATTTTTTCTTAACAATAGGAGAGATCATTCCCTCAGAAGGTATATTCTAAAGTTGTTTGATCTGTTTAGGTCAAGCTATGCTATCCACATCTTCAACTCCTCATTAGCTGTTTGTTTGCCCCATTTTTCATTTGCTAAGAGATTATACTCAAAGCTCACAAAAGTTTGATGACTTTGTCAACTTTTTGTGAACCTGTACATTTTTAGTGTATATAATTCAAAGCTACCTGACTGAATTGCATACAAGACAAGAAACATTTTCCAACTATTAATACTTTATCCTGGTGAAAAGACTTAATTTTTGCTTTTAATTTTTATCTTGGAGTTTACTCTTCTCTTTGTGATATTTAAGGTTAGTATTTGGCACAACTCTTTCAGCATTTTGCAGTCCTCCCATGTCCAGTGTGTGCGTGGGGGGGGTGTAGATACATACAGATGAATGAAATGTGTGAAAGTGTGAGTATCCACTTTAGTAATTTTCTTTTAAAATTAAGCATAGGTTAGTTCACTGAAATTTTATTTTACCTTTTTTCTCTTGTATAATCTCTGTCTCATCTTGCTTTAACATTTTTCCTCATTTGTTGCTTCATTGTGATTTTTTTATATGCACTTATTTTTGAAGTTTACTTTCTATGCCTGTTTTTGCATGGTTACTGTGGATATTTTGATGTGCATAATTAGCACAGTTTAAAGCTAGTCATCAATTTACTCTTATTCTAAATGACACAAACTGGTTAGTCTGCTTTAATTTTAGTCACTATCCTCCCAACTAGTACATATTTTTTATTTTCCACATATTATACTTTGTGTTCCAGCCCTTATAAATTAAACTGCTTTATGTATCAGTGGTTGTTTGTATATACCATATATTTGCCAATATCTGTACCCAGAATCCAATCTTGCATTTCAAACCTTCCATCTGGTCTAATTTTCTTTCTTCCTGAAGCATAGCCTTTAGAATTTCAGTTAGGGAGAGCCTGTATGTGATGAACACTCACAGGTTGCTTTTCTGAAAATGTCCTTATTTTGCCCTTGTTCTGGAAAGTTAGTCTTGTTGAATATGGGGTCCTAGGGTGATACTTCTTTCATTGCATTACATTCTGTCCTCTAGATCAATAGCCGGGTTCAGAAATCAGTTATCAAGATAATTATCCAATTGTAGGTGCTATTACCTTGGCTTCCTTTAAGTATCCGTTCTGTATCTTCAGTGCTATACTTTTATGCTCAATGTATCCTGGTGTGAATTTCTTCTTACTCAGTTTAGAAGGCATTAAGCTTTTGGATCTGAGGTCTAGTGGCCTTAAAATTGTGTTGAAAATATTCTCTTTTTCAAGTTTTCCTTCTCCCAGTTTTAGCCATTAGCTTTCTGTGAAGGTGGACTTCAGACACCTCAGGCTAGCTGATTTCATTCCCATTTCTTCCTGTTTTCGATAGTCTCCTCTCTATGTTGGTTACTTCATCTGTACATGCAAGTTCATTATTTCTTTGTTCAGCAATGTTGAGTTTATGTCTAGCTTATCCTACTCAATTTTAAAGTTCATTTAAAAATGCAATACATCCAAACTGTTCTTTTAAAATCTAGTATGTAAAAATATATGCATTTTTTATAGTTTCTAGCCTAAAATCCTATATACTCATTATATGAAGTGTTTGTAGGTTCTTCTGCTCGCTCTCTTTCTTGGTGACTGCTTCAGTATGTGTCCTGTATTTTAAAATGTGATTTCTTTGTTTTAGGATTACCCTCAGAGCTGTTTGCACCATATCTTAATGATGATTTCTTAAAGTGAGTTTGCCCGGGACACAGGCTATGCATTTAATTATTTTCCATGCTTGATGTTTTACAATCCATACAAAAAGTGTGAGGGTGAGTCACAAGTGCTTCATTCCCTGTAATGATGGATTTGTGACTAGTAGTTCTCAGGGACATTTGCTTTTCCAGATCCCTAGTGGCAAGTTTCCTCATTCTTTTATACTCAGTGTTTAGTTTATCAGTTCCTTTTCCCCATGGGGCGAGGGTTCCAGCTTTATGTAGGGCTCTGGCAGGTTCTTCACATTGGGTAGACTTCCTTCAATGTTATATCTCACCTCCTATAGCCTGACAAGCCATGGAGCAAGTGCACAGGATAAGAGTAGCACATTCAAGATACCTGATACTCTGACACTACTTTGCCTTGTTCAGGCTTGGCTTTAGTTTTATTCTGGATTCCTTATTTTCTCAGAAGGTATATATATATATATATATATATATATATATATATATATATATAATTTTTAAATAAATTTATTTATTGTTTTGGGGGCCATACAAAAGGAAAGTTGTTGAGAAAATTTAGACTTTTGCGAACAGAAGTCCTCTTTAAGTTTTTTTCCTAGTATGCTTGTTAAAACAGACATGAGAAGGAAAATTAGTTTGAGTTTTACATTTTTTAGAAGAATAGTTCATCATTATAACTAGAAGTCAATGGTTTTCAGCACTTTTTAATGTAACACAGAAGGAGATGCCCTCTCATTATAAAAGTACAAAAGAGTATGGGGTAGATTGCTACTAATTTCTTGTGAGGCGATAAAGATCTGCAGACTTGTGCAGTAATGAAATGAGCTGGGTAGGTAGTGATGTTCCAAGCAGGGACCTTTTGTTGCAAGGACAGGGTCTGGAATACACAAAACAGGTTAAAATAAAGTCTTCAGAGTGATTTTACACCCAGCATGGATTGTGGACCTTTCCTCTAGTTTGTACCTGATAATTATCTCTCAGTTATATTGTATTTATTAAAATAGCAGCCTACAGTGTTGTTTAGATCAAAAGGCATAGAAACAATAAATGTTTTTGTCATGACATGTCCATCATACATGATATAAATTTTTTTCTCAAAAGATTAATGGGAGAAGACATGTTGTCCTATAGTCTTAAAATATGACAAGGTAAACAACAAAAGTTTTAAAATTAAACAGTGTGGTTGGTGTGGAGAAAGAACTAGCTACTTATTTCTTGCTCTCTGCACCAATTTTTACAAAGATTCTGTTATGATTAGAGATTGATTCTCAGCCTGTCTGTATATCCACATTTATCTGCTGATATCCCAGATGTGTTGCAAAATCCCCAAAATGCAATTCATTTCAATATTCTCTGGCTATGTGTCACATATCTTAAACCTCGAGTCAAGGCTTTCTCCAGATAATATTGCAAAATTCTCAAAAATGGAATTAATTCCAACTCACTTTAAATGGATGTTATTTATTTCTTAATATATTCAGTGATGATGGCAAGTCTGAATCAGTGCTATAGGGTTCATGTCATCCTCCCAGAATTAAAAATGAAGGACGCAGAATGCCAAAGCAGTGAGAAGGGTGGCCATCAAGCAAGCCTGATGCCATTGTATCTGGGAATCCCTGCGAACTAGAGCTCAGGTTATTTAGGTAGGAAAGAGTGAACTTGTCTGTTGATTGGAGCTCCTGTAGTTTGAAGGCTGGTGTTCCACACAAAGTTCACATTGATAATTAATCCCCAGCGTAGTCCTACTAAGAGGTGGGCCCTTTGGTAGGTGATTAGCTCATGAGAGCTACAACTTCATGAGTCAAATTAGTGCCTTATTAATGAACTTCAGGGGGTCAACTCTTCCGTCTCCTGCCGCCGGGTCAGAATGCAGGGATCATCCTTTTCCCCCCTTTTAATCTATACCTGTGTGTGAGAATATAGTAATATGAACCTCACCAGACCCTGAGTGCTGACCAGGCTGTATGAAATAACTTTCTGTTCTTTAAAAATAATCTCATCTATAGTATCTCATTGTAGTAGGAGGAATAGACTAAGAGATGTCCTAGTGATGAGCTCTCTTACTTCAAGAATATCAACTAGTGGAAAGTTGTTTGAGATGAGTGGGTCCAGGATATCAGCTAATGTACTAAAATGTTACTGTTAATGCCAAAACACTGTTTGCATTCTGCAATTCATTCTTTGATTAAGGAGGCAGTATTGGGGATTGAACCCAGGACCTTTGCACAAAACTACATCCCCAGCCCTCTTTGTTTAGTCATTTTTTTTTTTATTCTGACACAGAGTGGTTGCCTAGAATTGGCACCAACTTCCAGTCCTACTGCCTCAGCCTCCCAGAGTTCTGGGATTGCAGGCATGCACCACTGTACTTGGCTGTCATTTAACCCTTTTTAAAATGTTTGCAAAACGGTTCCAAAATGCAAACCTTGGGAACGAAAGGAATTTAGGTTGCCAATAAAGGATTAAGTATGTAATGTTACACGATATAAGTACACGATATTAGCAAAAGAAAATGGGTCACTGGTTGGCCATGTAGCCTGTACGTAGTGAGCTTTGGGGACAGTATGTAGCATAAACTGGATTCCAGCCCTGAGCAGCTTCCATACTGAAAGTGATCCCTATTTTAAGTAGCAGTACCATTTCTTTTTACGGTTGGTGTTGGTGATGCATCTTTGATAGTTCAGGCTGTATGCTACACTAAGGATGAAGGAAAACACTGCCTCCATCCATATGGCACACCAAGTGAACACACCAGGCAAGAGATTAGTGGATGGGAAGATCTGGGGACATGTGAAGGAGAAGTGTATGTTTATGGTGAAATCAGCGAGGTCACTTGTTTGTGTTTCTCCTCTCACTGTTCTGCAAGCCACACTTGTAATTAAAATTTCTCCAAAGTCTTTTCCTGTTCTTTCATGTTGCTTTTCTTTCACTCTCCTAACCCTGGAAGCTGCAAAGCTGGCACTGAGCCTCTTCCCTGCAGTGAATCAGAATATGGAGGAGCGGATTCCAGCCCCACCACATGAATCAGCCAGCAAGGGTGTGCGCATCAGCAGGCACCAGTTCCTCAGACTTGCACACAGAAAGCAGGACTATAAAGCGACGGCGTAGGCGCCGACACAACAGGGAAAGTCGAAATGAAGAGCAGGCACAGAGAGCACAATAAATCTCAGCTTGGTTCAGGAACAAACAACACACAGTTCTTCTATGTGGTTAGCAATGAGATGCTTAGACGCCAAAAGTTGGTTTAGAGATGAAAGTCTTCACTGAACAGTAATTGAGTAGATACAGTATTCTCCAGATGCATTATGGAGTGAAGACGCCAGAAAACTTTTAAGTGGAGAAAAAAATTAGAAGTCCATTAGTATGTTGCTTGAATTCAAAGACAAGGAAATTGAGGCCCAGAGGATTAATGGATTTAGTTGTAGGCACTGAATATAATAAAGGAGCTGGCACTAAGTGTCTGACCTCCTGGCATCTAATTATGGATGGTTTCAGTGTTCGCAGATGTTCTTGGTGCCCACTGGTGACCTCAAATATACATGTTAAGGTGAATGTCATACACTAAATGTTTCCCTCCCCAAATTTATATGTCAGAGTCTTTTTTTTCTGTGTATTTGGAGGAGGGCATTTTTGAGAGATAATTAGGTAAGGAGGGTGGAGCCCTCACAAATGAGATTAGTGACCTTGTAAAAGAGACTCCAAAGAGTCTAGGCCAATGAAACTGGCTGCCAGCTCTCGGACTTCCAAGCTCCAGAACTGTGACAAATAAATTTCTGTGGTTCTTTTTTTTTTGTAAACCCCTCACTCTATGCTACTTTCTTATAGGAGCCACAAACTGACAAGGTTGTCCTATATGTGACAGTGATGAGGGGCGCCTGTTCCTGGATTCTGCATTTGTATCTGAGCACTGCTTCACCTGTCATTGCTGATACACAAAGCAAGAAGATACGGAAAGAAGTGAGGGAGGAAATAATGTGCATGTAGGGGGTTGAACCCAGGCCTTCACACTGAGCTACATTCCCAGCCCTTTTAAACTTTTTGTTCTGCGATAAGTTCTCACTAAATTTAGGTCTCAACCTAAATTGCTACTTTGCCCACTTGGAGAATGACTTGTTTGTGTGTTACCAATACTAAATTTCAATTTGTGAAGATTTGGGTTCCTGTGAAACTCAGACATTGTCTAATAAAACTAAACCTCACTTTGCACTTTCTAAAATAGTCTGTGAAAACAGCCTCATTCATTAGTCTGATCCTTTCTTTCTTTCGTTCGTTCTTTCTTTTCTTTCTTTCTTTCTTTCTTTCTTCTTTCTTTCTTTCTTCTTTCTCTCTCCTTTTTTCATATATTTATTAAACGGTCTGTAGGAGTGCCTTTGTTACAGAAAAATCTTTCAAAACTCCCCATTGCCCAAATCGCCCCACCTTCCTCCCTGTGCACTACATTCTACCACAAAGCAGCGTTAACACTGTTTTCCACTTCCTCCATGGAACTCATTCCTGCTGAGCTTCCAGGAACTTGCACTCAGATGACCTACCATGCTGGTCCCCAGAATTCCTGCACCTCATCTTCAGAGGCACCTGCTCACTGGATCACTTTCAAATGGAGTTCTCCCCAAAGATTTCCAGCTACTGTGTCTCTCTTTCAGCAAGTTCTTGCTAGGAAATCTTGTCTACTCTCAAAGGTTATCTTAACTCCTACAATTTCATGGGTCACATAATTCAATCTCAGTCCTGAGTCTTGTCTGACTTTTAGGCCCTCACATACCCAGGACCTGAAGAGTACCTAAAGCCACTCCTTTCCCTCTGGCAGCCAAGCCAGAGTCCTTCTCATTCTGCTTTGTCAATATTTCTTGTATCACCTTGTTCTCAGTCCTACTAACACTGCCCTAATATTGGCTCCCATGGTCTCTCCCTACAATTAGACCCTCCCACCTGGGTCTCCTGTTCTTAGCATTGCACAAACAAAATCCATCTTCTTTATTCTGTTACCAGTTTAAGCCATTTAATACACACATATGAATCTATTTCTTAGATTAAAATTTTTCATCGTCCATCATTTTCATAAATATTTTTAGAAGTCCTAATTGCCTAGACACTGCTTACCCTTTTTATCTTCATAGCCAGCTGTTCCCAGCTTGGCCCTTGATATTTGTGGGACAAATTGCTTAGAAGTCTGTGTCTACACCCTCTGCCACCCTTGCTAGTTCCTGTCCTCCTGCCTTAATTCATGACACTCACCCTGCCTGGAATGCCTGCCTTCTCTACTAATTCTTGCATTAATGCCTGCCAATTTGTTAGTACTCAATTTTGACATAATCTTCCCTCAGCAGGCTTCCTGTCTATCCCACCAGTGTTACATTCCCAGCGGCTGAGCTCCTTTTAGTACCCCAGGGCATAGCCCTGTGGAGCTTCCAATCACATTGCACACACATGTGTCTACGACTGTCATCTAGGGTTCATAGGGGAAAGAAGTGTACAGCACCTTCTTTTTCATTGAAGGAGCCACAGCGACTCATTTAGGGTCATTTTTGACCTATACAGCAAGACCCTTGGCTATGTGTCAGGAATAGAGAGATAAAGTGTCCTCATGGCCTTGTCCTAGGGAGCTTATGTTGCATGGAGAGACTGCAGACTTGGTTTGCCAGTGTCTTCCCCAATATGAAGTGAGACCTCCCACTGGAAATGCAAATCACTGTCACCTCCGTCCAGAGAGGAAAACAAGGGAAACACCAAAATGTACTCTTCCAGTGTGGAGAACCCTGAGCTTGATTCCTCACTTAACCTCTTCTGCACTTTGAGCTCTTCCATTAAGGAAACACAGTCTCTTAACAAACTAGACCACAGTGGGACAGGCTACCTCATTGATAATTTGATGAAATCCAAAGCTTTCTTTTGGAGCCTTTTTTAAAAAATCTGGCTTCTACAAGTGTTTAAGCCAAGAAGAAAGTACAATTGTGCTTGCCAGGGACTTGCAAAATGTGCTCCTGACTGGCAAAACACACAACGCTTTCAAAAGTGAGGAAACTGTACAGCATATACTGCCATCTGATAATAGCAAATGGGCTCTCGGCTTGGAAATTGCTAGGAAGGTGCTTGCTGCATAGTAAGTAGGTGGCTGATGAGAAAACGAAATGGTGCTGTTGCCAAAACTCTTACACAACCACTCCACACCTACTGACTTTGGATGAAGTTGCCTATGCAGAGCTGAGGGAGGAATTTGGCTCCAAGGGTGCAGTCTGGCTATGGTGACAGCGCTGACTATTGAGCAAACAGCAGTGTGTCATTGGAGGTGGGGTCTGGGCACAGCAGCTGGATTTCTCATCCTATGTCTCCAGCCCCTTCTGGCCTGGAGCACAACGTGAGTCATTTTATTTACTTTTGTTACTTCATGGTGCCAGAGTCACAGCAGCACAGCTCTAAAAGGAAGCTCAACATATTTTTCCAAGTGTCCCTATTGCTAGAAACTCAGAACGGAGTTGACATAAATCTAATGAAATGAAAGTGCTCTCCTCCTCTCCCTGGAATCCCAGAAGCAATGGCATTTGGAAAATTGTGTTCTAAATGAGTTGACGAGGGCAGCGGTTCAGGAGAAGCCAGCTATGAGTTTATATAAATTTGAAGATTTCCGCTCTACTCTTTTCCTTTCTGCTGTTTGAAGATAAATTGTATTCTGCTTTAGGGAGTTTAGTTTAAATATCATGCATGTACACCTGAGAGGTTTTTTTTTTTTTTTTAAATGAAAAGGAGATGTTTTCAGAATTGTTTGGTTATGGACAAATAAAATAAAATGAAAATTAAAGAAAAAGAATCAAAGTGCTTTCCTTGTTTGCCTCCTGGAAATTAGAAGAAGAAAAATCTCCAGGAAGTTATATTATTTGTGGACTGAAACATTTGCTGGTCCTTGATGAATTCAAAGGTTTATAATTCAAAGGTTTATAATTATAACTGTAGCCTTACATAACTCTATGTTAATTTGAACTTCATTAGTTGTACAGCAGCCCAGCTGAGATTGCCTATATGCCAGATAGGAAAAAATATTTAACTTACTGGATTGTTATGACAAACCATATTGGTAGCCGGCATGGAAAAAATTTCAGTGCAGCAAAGCAGTATTTGTCAAGTAATGGATATTTTCTAATCCACATTGTATGGATATGGAAATTCTTCTTTCCACTAGGATAATATAATTGGAAAAATACAACACACTTGTACTGGAAAGAAATTAGCTTTGAGAACTCGAACAAGTTTTTAAATCTGTGTTATCTTCAGTTTCCCCATATGGAAAATGGAGACACTTACTTCAAAAGCTTGTTTTGTAGATTAATTGAGATAATGTTTTGCCTGATCATAACAAGTGTTCATACTATGATCCCATATTAGGATTAAGGCAAGAGATGATGAAGGTCGGTGATAGATGGTGACTAGGAGCAAAGACCCCAGAGTCATATGACCATTGGTCCAACACATATTGACTGAACACTCTCCAGGTCTGTGAGATTTACTGGGTGCTACATATTCAGTGGTGAACAAAAACAAAAATCCCTAATTTTTAGGCTGAAATGCTTCTGGGGAGAGGTAAGGCATCTTAATCACAAGAGTGATAAACCTATCTTAGCCACTTTCCTGTTACTAGGACACAATACCAAACACCTACAACTTACAGGAGAAGAGGTATACCTTGGCTTACAGTTTTAGTCCCTGATTGTCTGGCTTCAAAAAGAAACAGGACAGATGGCAAAATTTTCTCAGTGCATGGAAGCCAGGAAGCATAGAGAAAGAAAAGGAGCCATGGGGAAATATCTCCTTCCAGGATCCTACCTGCAGCGACCTGCCTATTCTAGCCAGGCCGCACCTTCTTATGACACATTCAACTATGGATTCATCAGGGTGTTAATCCAATCACCTTCCAACTCTGAACGCTTGGATCTGTGGAAGGGAACATTGTATACTCAATCCATGACAGGTAACAGTGTAAACAAATAGTAATCTATTCTCCTTCCTTCCCCAATGTTAATGCCTTTTCCTAGACTTAAAGCTTCTTTAAAAACCTGCTTTTGTTTTGCTTTTATGTGGTGTTTCCACGGTGCTTGACACGAGCATCTTGCAGTACTTCAGCACAGAAACCTTCCACCGGTTTAGAAACCACTTCGTGTTGTTAAGGGAGATAGGGTCAGCTGCTGTCCTGTTATTTCCCAAGTGATAGATTGTGTCATTTATGGGAAGAGAATCTAGCTATGTGGCAACAGTGAAGAAATCCTTGTAGCTTGTTTGTTCCACAATGTTGCTAACTATCCTAGTTTATCCCGGGCTGAGAAGATCTCTAGCACTTAGGACATTCAGTATCAACCCTGGAAAAGTCCCACACAAACCAGCATGAGTTGTTCACAATGTTTATCTTACCCACTTGTCCAGTTTAAGTCCCCCAAACAAACAATTCACAATTGTGAAGAGTTTCATGAAGAAAGAGAAGAGGATGCTGTGAGGTTGAATTATAGTAGGGACTTGGTATATATTGGATGAGACATATCTCTGCTAAGGCAATATTTAAGCTGAGGCTTCAAACAGAAGGATGACATTAAGTTTAGCTTGTGTGTTTGTTTTTAATTGTTTAATTGAGGCAAGCTATGTAATCCTCTTTACTAATGTTTCTTTTTCTGTAATAAGTAGCTAATCATATATAAAATCATAATTCTCACACCTGATCATAATTATACACCACTGTGAGAATTAAATAGAATAAGGTGTATAAATAATTTACAAGATTTTTCTAGCCATTGGTTTTAAAAATTCATTCCATTTTACAACATACATTGACAGTTATTGAAACTTGTTTTATGGCCTAACATATGATCTATCCTAGAGAGTTCTGTGTCCTCTCAAGAAGAATGTATTTTTCTGTGGGTGAATGGAATTCTCTACAGATTAAGTTTCACTGGATTTCGAAGCTGTTCAAAATTTCAGAGTTTATTTCTGGTTATCTGTTAGGTATTTTATCCATTATTAAAAGTAAGGTATTAAGTAATGTTATGCATTGTTGAAAGTAATTTCTCAACTATATTTATAAAATTGTTTCTTCAGTTTTGTGTTTTTCCTTCATATATTATGTAACTGTTGTTAGGTGCATATATGTTTAAGATTGCTTATTTTATTGATGAATGTGATTCTTTTATTATAAAATATCTTTATATCTGTTTAATATTTTTTGTTTTAAAGTTTTTGCTTTAAACAAATTTTAACATTTTTTGTTTTAAATTTATTTAAATTTATTTTAAATTTATTTTGAGCTTTAAATTTATTTCATCTGATAGCATTACCACTCTACTTCTACTTGAGATGCTATTTATATATTATATCTTTTTCTCATCCTTTTATTTCCAGCATAGCTGTGTCTTTGATAGCACAAAATAATTGGATTATTTGTATCCATTCTAATAATCTCTACATCTTAAATGAAGCATTCAATCCATTTATGTTTAATATAGTTACTGATAAGGTGGGATTTACATTTTCCATTTTACTACGTCTTCTCCATTATAGTCTTTTTGTGGTTGATATTTCCCACCACATAATTTTAATTCCTCTATCATTTTTTATTATATTTTTGAGTTATTTTCTTGTTTGCTCTGGGAGTTACAATTAATATCTTAATATATAATAGTCAAATTTTGATTTATATTAATATAATTTAAGTTTTTTTCCTAGATGTATCCTTTCGGTTTTTTCCATTTTTTCTTCTTTGTGCAGTGGCTATAGAAATTATTTTTTTGCTCATTTTGTGCCCATGACTATTGCAGATTTATAGGCTTGTTTATGAAGTTGTTTAAGTCAGGTAAGAGTGAAAGGAGATAGAAACAAAAATATACATGCACCCTGTCTTCTATATTTACCTATGCAGTCCCCTTTCTTGATGTTCTTTTTATGTAGCTTTGAGTTATATTCTACTGTCTTATCATTTCAGGCCAGAGGATTCCTGTTAGTATTCCCTATAGAACAGGAAAGAAAGCAAATAAATTTTTTCAGTTTCGGTTTGAAAATACCTTACATCTAACTTAAATTTGAAGGAAAATTTTGCGGGACCCACTTGGACTGTCTTTTTCCTTTAGTTCTTTAACCTTGAATCCCACTACCTTCTGGCCTCCATAGGTCCTGGTGAGAAATCAGCAGTTAATCTAAAAGAGGATCCTCGTAAGTGATGAAATGCTTCCCTCTTGCTATTTTCAAGATCTTCTTTGTCTTTAACTTTCAGTCATATGATTGGTAAACGTCGTGGTGTGAATGTTTTTTACTTTATCTTAAACAAATTTTGTTGAGCTTATTGGGCATGTACATTGATGTTTCTTATCAAATACAGAAAGTTTGGCCATTACTTTTGTTAATATCCTTTCTGCTTCTTTTCCTCTCAATTTTCCTTTTTTCTTCAGAAGTTCTTGTTATGCACCTGTTGGTTCACTTTTTGATGTCCACAGATTTATGAGGCCCTGCTAATTTTCTTTTACTTTCTTCTCTTTTTAATCTCTAGCAGGATAATTTTTTAATGATCTGCTTTTGAGCTCAGTAATTTTTTCTTCTGCTTGTTGAAATGTTCTGTTAAGCCATGTAGTGAATATCCTATTCAATTATTGGGCTCATCTGCATAATTTCTGTTTGGTCTACTTGAAGAGTAATTTTATTTTTTAAAAATAATACCCATTTGGTGAAACATCAGTCTTATGTACTTAATTTTGTAGCACATTTTCTGTAGTTTTTGAATATATTTTAAATAATTGATTTTAAATCTTTGTAGGAAATTTAGTATCTGGGGTTCCTTAGGGATGGTTTCTAATGATTGCTTTTTGCACCCTTCTGTTTTCAGTCCTACTTTCTTATTTCTGTCCACATCTTTTATGTTTCATTAAAAATTGAATATTTTAAGTGATATAGTATGGAATACTGGAAATTACAGCTTATTTCCCACCAGAGTTTGTTATGGTTTGGTGTTTGGCTAGTGACTTTCCTGAGGAAATTACATAAAATCTATAGTTTGTGTTTGTGTTGTAGCCACTGACATCCATGCTAGATGGTCTTAGCGCTCAACTAATGTTTGGAGAAAGAAGTCTGAAAATTCTTGGCATTAATGAGTCTCCTAATCTTGCTGAGAGCTCTATGCATGTTTGGGAGAGTGCATTTAATATTTACCCAGGTTACTCCCTTTCAGCTTTCATTTTTTGCTTGCACAGAACCTCAACTTTAAGAATTAGAATTTTTGGGGTTTGTTGAACACGTCTACCTCTCAAGGCATATGTGCATTTATGCACATGCACAGAGGCTTTTAGATTTCTAGGAATATTCTGGTTTTTAAAAATCTCCCATGGACATCTCATTACTCATATTTTCCTTTTCAATTTTTGTCTAGTCTATTGTTCTAATTGCTAGCCTGTGTTAGTTGCAATTTGAGCAGTAGATTTTGATTTTTTGAGTTTGTTTAGAAAAATAATTCTTTTCACCTCAAAGTGAGCTTCAAGTCAGGTCAGATAATGATAGGTTTGTGAATAGAGTTTTTAAAGAAATCATGGGACAGGCCTAATAATGACCAGTTCCCTGGGAATAGGTACTTTGAAAAAGCCCCCCTTCCAATTTTGCTCCTTCAAGGGCTGTAATTTTGCTAGTTTTAACTGTGATTGTGGGCTGCAGGTTTTTAAGGCTCAGAGCTGTGGAGGAGTGTGTGGAAATAGCAAAATGAAAATATCACGAAGTGTGCTTTTAATGAAATTTAGCTTTTTTAAAAAAACTTTAAATAAATGCTGTCTGAATTGCTGTGTTCCTTTGGTTAATTTCTTGTTAGAAGATAGTTGAATCTCCTAATTTTTTCCCACTGTTCTCAGTGCTTTTATGGAAGCAGGTCTTCTTGTAGAGCTCTACTCTCGTATCCACTGATGCCACTCCTGGCTATTAAAAGGCACCATAAATGGTGTTTGTTTCTTGTTATCAACTACCTAAGCAACCTACCGAGATCAACATTATTATCATCACATTATACATGATAATAAAGCAAAGAGGAAGCAAAACACTTTCCCTCTCTCTTATCTCCTTTTATTAACACTTTTTCCATTTGAGATGCCAATAGGTTTTCCCCTACTAGCGTCCATTCTCAGGAAGGGCTTTGACATTACTTATGTCACATAAAACTTTGACCATATGTTTATTGAGTTGAAACCTATCTTTATTCTCTTGAAGGTATGTGAAATATCAGTAAAAAGAAGTGGATTTATATTTTTAAAGCATAGAAGTCTTTCAAATCCCTAAAACAGCATGATACAGGCAGTTGAGCCTAGTCTTGTTAGTGGGTCTGGTTTAGAGTCCACCATTGCCAGTGGGCATGGAGATTTGCCAAGGCTCATGTGAGATGACTAGGGCACTGCCTCCGGGGAGTGGAGTACAGAGAACAGAAGTAGCCTAGGAAATGATGGAGAGTGTAGGTAGGATGTGGCAAGGGCTGGTTTTATGTCATCTATCCAGCAAACCTAAACTGGGAGGTAAGAATCAATAGCAGAAATTCATGGCTATATCTTAGGACCAGAAAAGTCATAGGAGCATATAAATTAAGCAAACAAAATCCTCAAAATTTTATCTGCTTGTTGGTAAAACAAATAGACACACCTGACTAACAAAAGAAAAAATAAGTTCTTGGTATGATTTTCCTCTGTGAGTCTTTCTACAGATATAACATGGTTCCATACATGGCAACTATTTGATGAGTGATCCTAAGAAATTTTTGTTTTAGGTTGCAAAAGCAGTGTACATTATGACCTGTACCAGCCTGGTACCAAAATGGCCACTATGTCAAGTCTAGTATATATGCTTTAATCACTAGGAAAAATATGAACAGATTCAGTGATATAAAGTATATTTTAATAAATGTACTTTTAAACAGATTTCCTGGCATCAGAACATGCATTACACATTTAGTGATTTTCATTTACAATAAATGCTCTCGCACTGGCTACAGGAGTAAAATTGCAAAGATGAAGCATTCAGCACCATCTCAAGTATACACTAAAACTAACTGCAAACTTGCTGCCTTTTCTTTTCATTTGTTTATTTGTTTGTCTTTGCTTTGTTGTTTTGCAGAAGCAAGAGTAAGATCCCACAGCTAAATCCGGCATTCACCTTTGACTGCACAGACCTATAAGATTATACAACTTCAAAAATAGTTTTACAAATGAAGCTCAGAGTCTGAGTGACTTTCTAGTAGAATTTAAGAGTCAGAGACTGGCTTTAATCCCATATTCATTATCCTTTTCTCTGTATTGGTTCCATGTTACTGCTTTCCTTCACTCTACTCAGTGGAAATATAAAATTATAGTGGAAGAATCTTAACATACAAGGAAATTTTCATAAGTGTTTGATTTATTACATGAACTCTGATTTGAAAGCAAACACATCTAATAGACAATATCACACCATGGACACTGATACAGCCTTATTGAATTTTATCATTTTACCTCATGAATATATTCAAGAATGATAGTTCATCTTGAATGTTGGTTTTGGAGTTTATGCTAATCCAGGCAACAGAATATGGACCCCATTTATCAGCTTAAAGGGGAAGAAAGACCATGCAAATTGCTGAGAGATGTTCTGTTTTTTTTGTACTAAAAATATTTCATAAAGAATATGATAGTTTATTTCCCTTCTGTACAATGCCCTGCTTGGAACTAAGAAAGCTTGTTCATTTCTTCATCTATGATTTGTGATTGGATGTCATTACAAAAATGATCGGGTACCAAGAGCTAAGATTTCATAATAGAGAAAACTTAGGACTTGCAGGGATACAAAGGAAGAAATGGAAAGCATCATAACAAAAGCTCTGGTTTAGAGGGTTAAAAAGTAAGTAATGTAGTGATGTTATACATTGTGATCATGAATTGCTGAATTAGCATTTACTGTGATAAAACTTTCCAATTTATTGGATGCATGTCATTGGAATCTGCCCTTTCTTTTTATGCATCTTTCCATGATGAATGTTGGTGCTGGGAAATGAAGAGCCCTTACCCTTCTCATACTTTACTGGATACTGGAGAACTTGCCAATTGATGATTCTATAATTTTTACTTCAAGGTCACCTGAGGGGACCAAGTCATCTGAACAAGGTCACTGACTGTGTTGAAGTTAATGGTTGTTTCTTGACAATAAAAGTCACAGAAACATTAGGGCACCAACGACATAATTACTATGAGTTGGAAACTAGATTAGAATATTTTCTTTCTAAAATGTGACTCATTTAAAATAAAATGTGATAAATAGTGCTTGGACAACTAAGGTCATCCGGTCTGCTCTCAGTAATTCAATTAGGGGAAATCTGAAAGTGAGAAGTGCATGGTAGGTGGGAGCTGTAAAAGCACTGGACTGTTAATAATTTGAGATTTTCTCTTCCCTTTACGCGAATGCAAGTGGACCAATTATGTGAACATACAAGTCTCTATTGTCCTCAATCCACGTACAGGTCCTGAGGGAGATCACACAAGGTCCCTCAACTGTGAGACAGAGCTTTGCCTTTTACAAGAGGGTCACTCTCTTCCACCGGATCTTCAGTCAGTGAGAAATTTAATAACTGGCTTTTTTTTTTCTTTTCAAGTCATAATTTTAACATCTGAGAGCACAGAACTCCCTAGATTCAGAACCTTACCTAAAGACTGGGGTGAACGTTGAATTGTAATTTGAGGGGACTTTCAGTACTGTACAAAATCAGGATCAGCTGTGCTTTTCTCAGAAGACAGACCTGTGAGCATGTGGGTTATGTTTTTAGTGCTTTTTCCAGAAGAATTCTTAGATTTAGGTGGGCTTCTCTGTACCATCCAGCAGACACTGGGGGTGGCATCTAAATTTAATTTCACCCAAAGCAAATCTGCTAACAATGTTCACATTTTTCACATGAAAAAATAATCAGAAATCTTAATTTGAAAATTAAAAATACACTTATGAGGGCAATGAGACTATCAAAGAAAGTTTCCAAAAATGTGGTTACAATACATATGCTGTATTTCAACACTCAGTAGGGTTCTTTTTTAAAAAATTATGTATCTGACTACCCATAATGTAAATCATATCTAAAGAATGAAAAATTATCTATAATCTTGATTTGATTCTTTATCATTGAAGTTATACAAAGAAAGAACCGATTATCTTGATGTGCTAAACCTTTCCTAGTGACTTTTAAAAAATATTAATCACATAAGAGACTTTTTGGATTTTACTAGATATCAGTTGACTTTAACAAAGAGAAAAAATTAAATAAGCCTGGAAAATTGCATTGATCATTTGGGAAATCAAATGAAGTATGTGTTGGAGTAGATATCATGACAACATTTTATTTTAAGGGAAGCTGAAAGTGGATATAATCATTAACCAAGTGCAAACTGAAATCCTTATCTAGATATGATAAGGATTTCTTGTTCTTATTCTCTGAAAGGATTATAAAGAAAAGCTCTTATCTGGACTTGCTATATTTTCATGTCACAGGGAAAAAAGAGAAAATATTTTGCAATGGTATAATGGTTGTAGTGTGAAAAACTATTCTAAATTATAAATTCTTGTTTTTCTTTCTTTACTTAGAAATATTCTTGGTCCTTAATGTGGATAGTCTCCCCACACTCTGCCTTGAGTTTTCTATTAGTATCATAGATCCTTTGAAGATTTCATCTTTTTCCCATGGCTTTAGTTATACCTTGCTAGAGATGATTTCTCAAAATATATTTCAAAAGTTTTGTGTTTACCTTTATATTTTCAGCTGCCAGTAAGTGTATGTGACTTCAAGTGGACAGCTGAAAATGTGCCTCAATGGGGTATTTACACCAGAGGAATTAGCAAATGCTGTAAATTATAGTACCCTCCTCCATAATTGCTTTTTAAATATTTACCAGCACATCATTGACTTTCATTTGAATTTCACAGTTATATCTCAAATACAAGCCTAGAACACGTTTATCTATCTGTCCATCTCCAGCCACATTAAGATACTCTCTTATTTCCCTGCAGTTGTCACCATTTCTCCACTCGATCTGTTAATGTTAGGTCCTCTAGACTCAGGCCTTGTTCTCTGGTTTTCTTTCTCTCTGCCAGGTTTTTATGTAACCCTTCAGTAATGTCACCCTGTCTCATGACTTTACCTAGCAGTTTTGCTGAGCACGGTACTTCCTGTTTCGTTGTCAGACATTTAGGCCCACATCTAACTGCTTATTTAACATTTTTGCTGCCATAGAGAACAGTCATTTCCAGGTCAGCGAGTGCTGAACTAAAGCCTTGTTCCTCGCCCACACCAACCCCACCCGTAGCCTTGCCATCTACTTACGGCAATCCCGTCTTTCCAGTCAGTCAAACAAAAGGAAACCTTGGAATTTTTCTGGATTCCTCCTTATCTTTCACATTTCACATCCAGGAACAAATCCTGTTGGTGTCACCATGGAAAGACAATTCCATTCCGCTGAGCACTCTCATGCTTCCCTCCTAGATGCCTGCTGCTTCTCATGGGATGACTGTGGAAGCTCGTGGGTTTCCTTTCCTACCCTTGCCCGTTTACAGTTTTTCCTCTGTGCACAAAATAATCCTTAAAAATATTAACCTGATCGTGTCAGTCATCAACTCAGGCCCTTCAGTGGCTCCTACTGTACTCATAGAAGAAAGTCAAAGACCTTAATCTGGCCTGTGAAATCCTGTACAATTTACCCTGTATTTGTTGTGATCTCATTTTACATCATATCCCTTCTTGCTTACTCTTCAGCTGCTGCACTGGCCAAGGTCATTTGACTTGCTAGAGATACTGTTAGTTACTCCTCCTGCTTCCGATGCTCTCCCCCAGACACTCCCTTGGCTAATTCTTTCCACTTCTGTGGGGTCCTTGCCACACCCTTTGACTATTCTCTTTAACAGAGCAGCATGTTTCCCACTTATGTCTCCCATGCTGATCCTCGGTGCTCTGCTTTCCAAAAGCACTGAACACCTTTAAAAGACTGTATAATGTATTCGTTTATCATGATTGTTGGGTGACTCTCCATCCAGAGCTGAGCGGTGTGAGAGCAGGAATGGTACCTCTTTTGTTGTCTGACCTGCGTCGAACATGAAGAGGGTTGACTGGCACACGGCTGATGCTCTGTGAAACTCTAGAAACGAATGATCTGTCTTCAAAGGCTATTCTTTCGTGACTTCTATTCCTGTCTCTTATCTGATCTGTACTGAAGTCCTTTATCTGAATTCTTCTTTGGTGAGTCACCCCAAAGGGACTCAAGGAATAGAACAGCTTCTGAACAAGTGGGTCACTTTGGTGGCTTTAGTCCAGGGGATGAGCTTGAGATGAGGATTACGTATACCTGAAATGATCAGGAATGGAAAGAGGACAAAAGTGAGTTGTAAATGTCAAACAGGAGAAATAGCGCTTACTTTAAACCCAAGTGGTTTATGGACATAGAACTCAAGGCATACAACTGAGCCAAGGATCAGAAGACTGAAATATTAGAGTGACTGGAGGGAAAGGAAAGTGTGAAGGCCTAAACCATGGCCACAAGTAAGAAGTCTTGTGGCAAAAGTTTATTGTCTTGCAAAATCTTGCTATGCATGGGTGGGTAAATCTGGCATAACTATACAATAGAGACAGTTCTGTCTTTCTGAGGTTTCCTCCATTATTCTGTCCAGTAAATTCCTGCTATTACCTAAGTCCCTGTTGACTTCAGTCTGTGATACTTACAGTTCCAGGCTGTGCCTTCTCATCTTCCAGATCAAGCGCTGATCCTGTCCTTTTCTTTTCAAACCCTTCATTGCCTCCCTCTTGATGACCAGAGAGTTCTGACCACTTAGGACAGAAATCAATGCACAGCTCTAAAACCATCCCCCAATTCCTTATGATAAATTATTTACACAACAGATATTTGTTGTGCTCCTACTATGTGCTGGGAAGTAAGAAAATGTTTCTTGCCTTAATCTGTTCCTCACATCAGTGTATCATAGTCTATCTCTACCTTTACTAATGCCATTTTCTTTCTCTGAAACATTCTTTTTCATTCTACTGATGACTACAGAAATTAAATTCTTTTTAAAAGAATTAATTAGAATGTTGTCTTTTCCACATTATGTTCTATGGCCATCCCAATAATTGTGCCATCCTCAGACATTCACTCAACACGGCATCTCTATCACACACAATCCTGTTTCTACACATCCCAGTTTGGGCCTCTCACCCTATGCTACTCGGGTGTGGGAATCCACTTGTTCTTCCTGAGTGTGGCATACCCTAGTATCTCCCGCTTGGCTCACAGGCCTCTGTTGGCTTTCAGAGCTCTTCATCACTAGACCTCTTTAGGACCTGGTTCTGTGTACATCAGGACACTTGACTAATACTAATATATATTTAATTAGTTGCTTACATGCATTCTTCTACTGAGAACTGACATTCATTTCCTCAAAAGCCATGTTCTTGGCTTTCTAGCCTCATAGTATAAGATCCCGTTCTTTGTTAATATAAACTCTTCAGATAATGCTTGTGGAATGAAGGAATGTGTTCATATTTGGTTTTATCTATTACACTCATGACACATATCAGTCATGCAGATGCTTAATACCTAATATATAATATATATATTACACAGTCTCATATGTTTAGAGTCCTTGTATATATATATACACACACATATACATATACATATATACACACACACGTATATATATATATATGTCTCAGATATATTACTGTTTTAAAGTTTACTAACATATATAATACAGCTTTATAGTATGGTCAGTACAGTCCTATCCCTTTCCCCAAACACAATTGCTCCTCAATTTATGATGAGCTATCCTGACAAACCTATCATAACTTAAAAATGCATTTAAAGTACCTAGGTTACCGTGCTGGCTTGTGTCTAGATATTTTCCAAAGCTTCATCCAATCATATGTGGGATTTTTCAGAGGTGGTTGAATCTAGAGTGTGTGATTGATTCATGGTGCAATGCTAGGATTAAAGATGCTAGGATTAAGGGTGGGTGATTACTAAACCAGCCCACTGACTGGTTTGGCACCACCCTAATCCTGATAGCCTGGGTACAATATAAGAGACAGAAAGAGGCTTGTCTTCCCCCTTCCTTGTTTGCTTTTGCTGTCTTCTGCTAGCCATGGACTGTTTTTCCTCTGTGATGCCCCTCTGCCATACCACCCTGCCTTGGAGCAAGCCAATAATGGACTGAAATCTCTGCAAACTGTGAGCTAAATAAACCTTCCCCCTTTTAACTTTGTGTGTCAGATATTTTGTCTCAGCAATGAGAAAAAAGTAACTAAGACAGCTACCAAATATTCTGGCTTAGCAATGTAGCATACTATTTTTCTCTTTGTGATCCTGTGGTTGACTGGGAACTCACCATCATGAGAGAGTATCCGGTACATTTTGTTAGTCTAGAGATGACCAAAATTCAAAGTTTGAAATGTATTTTCTACTGATCAATATTGTAAAGTCAAAAAATTGTAAGTTAAACTATGGGAAGTCAGGGATGAGTTCTATATGTGTTCAGATCTATGAGCTTATAAAACATACTTTAATATTTCTACTGTATTGAATACCTGTATGCATTTTTCATATGTATGTGTGTGTTTATATCTATTATATTTCCTTAAGCCTATATAATACATAATAGTCACATGACACTGGATTATTATATATCTACATATATTTATATCTTTCTATATATACACTAATTTCTGTATGTGTATTACTAGTGTATCCGCACATATAGGTGTGTGTGTCTGTGTGCACGTGTGTGTATGTGCATCTGTTTGGTGCAAAGTCCCTTCTCTCCTCCCCCTTCCTTCACTTCCTCTTTCTCTCTCCTCTATTTTCTTTGCTTCCTCTTCTTTCCTCCCTCCCTTCCTACTCTTTTCCTTTCTTCATGGCCTTTCCCATCTCTTCCTGCCATCTTTTGTCCTTTGATTTCTCATTTTTCCTCTTTAACACACAACTGTGCTTTGGGGTACTTGGTACACACACTAAGAGGTGCTGATGTTCAAAACAGCCACTATCTCCTTGTACCGAATTGCTGACACACAGATTTCTAGTTCAAAAACTCTCACTTATTTGCTCCTGAATGTAGAGTGAGTCAGAACAAGTTGTTTTGTATGACTTTTTTTGAAAAGAAGATTGAGTTCAGTAGCATAAGTGTGCAGAAATCTATGATGTGAATTATGCCTCCAGTCTTTGAGGACCTTTCAGATGGAATGAGCTCTGGAAGTACTGGTGCGATCATCAGTGGGCTGGATAACTACTGTTAAGGTGTCCATTTGAAGAGACATGTTGGTCATCCTCAACTCATTATTTACTTCTCCATAGACACAGTACCATTAAAAAAAATTAAACTGCAGTGGAAGAGAGTTGTTTTTTTTTTTACTGTACCACAAAATTCAAATCATATAAGCACCATCAAGAAATCGATAAAGTTCTTGACATTTGTTTGCTCAGGAAGAAAAAGGAAATGCATTAAAATATTCTTCTATCATTATTATTTGACATCTTGTATTTTCTGAGGTGGGCACAAAAACATGGTAGCTTCACTGAGTTAGTCAACCCAGTCTAGCGCCAAGAGAGACTTTCCAAGAATGCAAAACCCTGATTGTCTGTTCATGGTTCGTATTTTCACTCTTAGTGTCTACTGGCTGCTAAAAAAAGACAGGAATAATGTTAGACAATGTGTAAAAGATTTTGAGTTTTGGTACTTTTTGAAACTACAGCTTGCAAAAAATAAATACCTTGACTGAAACAAAAGAAATCTATAGTGTACTAGAATCTCTATGACTTATTTTAAATCATCAATTTAAGAGTACACATCCCCTCTGTGTGTCTCTTACACACATCGAAAGTGCCTGTTCCTAAGGCCATGGTTATTAGGAAAGAGCCTGGAGTTAATGTGTCTGAAGCAATTATGTAACTTGACAAGGGCAGTATCAAGGTTCTCCCTGAAGAGTTCATACTATGAGATGTTGAAGAAGGGACTTCTTGGCTGTCCAAGCTGGCTCACCTGTGATTTTCCTCATTTTTAAGGTTTTTATAAGTGGACAGAAAACATTACCTGAGCCCTTAGGACACTGTTAAGTTTATATTTTTCTCTCTGCCAATATCTGTCAGGGGAGCGCAGAATGAGCAGCTGAGTTCCTTTGTGCTCTCCAGCTCAACCGAACTCCTCAGTCTAAGGTACCAGTCATGACAGGAACTACAGAAGCTGAATCTGGCCTTGGGTCATCAACCTTCCATAAGGAGAGTAAGTGTGGGACATTTCAGATAAGTTAGAAAATATATTTAAAGTCCGGTTCAGCGGGGAATGCCCAAGTCCTAGAATGCACAGGATGTCTTTGCTACCCCTAGGAGGATGAATGCAGAGGAAACACCATCATCCACTCACACGCTCACTCAAACCCGAATGAATGCAGTTACCTAGAGGAAAATTGCTGGGGTTTGCTTATTTTTTTGTTTACATCTATCCTCAAAAATAATTGCCATCTTTTTAGAAGCTTGTAGAAAAGAGTCGGCCCTTTCATTTACAAGATTGCTTCAGGATGCTCTGATAGATCTGGAAGAAGCCAACCCTAGAAAGCAATTCCTGTTGAATCATATCACTACTGTAATGCTGAAGAAAACCGGGCCTTGAATTAAGGCTAGAATCCATTACCAGCTGGGTCTGCCACGCTACTCATCTTTTTAGGGCTTGAGCGGGGACAACTGGAGCAGAGGAGAGAGATGCACGGCTCTACCAGAGAGCAGGGTGTTTCTCGCAACCCTGCCAACTTGTGAATCTCCTGTCGCATTGCACAGAATTTTCTTTGGAGAGGAGATTGTGCATCTCAGGAGCAGAGGAATGGGCTGAGTGTGGTTCATGGAAGTAGAGGGGGCTGCTCATTTTCCTTGTAATTGTGATAACTGCAATTATGATTTAGAATCTGGGGCTACCAGGACACTAGACAGTCCGTGAAGCATAGCTGGAACTAGAATGCTTACAGTTTAGACTAACATACTTGTGCCTTTGCCCATTACCCAAGAGAATTATGGAAATTATCTGTGACACACCTTTAAAAAATTGCTAAAAATAAATAATATGGTATTTTTAAAAAATCCAAGATAAATAAATTAGCATAGTTAGTCTAGATGTCAGGTCTAAAATTTTATGATGAGTTGAGCAAGACAGACCACTGAAGGAAATTAATGATTTGCTGTCCGGCGAAGATTGCCATCTGTAATTTCTCAGAATGTGTTACAAGACCCCAATTATGTAACATGCTCTTTTATTCATTAAGGACAACCTTATTTTACTCCTAGTACTAATCACAAGTTCCAGTTTAGAAGTTACCAAGAACTGAACTGATGTTTAAAAAGATAGAAGAAAAGTACCTTGTTGGAACTAATTCACTTCTGAGTTGTACTCATTTTTGGGCCACAATAAAGGCCAGAGGGCTAGACAGGCAATAAAAGCAAAATATGATGGTGTGAAAGAGGTGACCTTGAGGCCAAGGCTTTGTGCTCAAATACACAGATACAATCAGGTTTTCTGCTTTGATCAATGCTCTGTACTGAGCTCTTCTTAGTAGAACAAGGGAAGAAGAATCAACAGTATGGTGACAGAGGATCCTGGTGGGATCCTTCAACACTCTATCTATTCAGAGAAACCAGGGTTGATGACCCTGAGCTCCAAGCTTGAGATGGATTCTAATTCTTAAATTCTGAAGCAAACTTACATCCTGTGGCAAAATTTTTTCAAGAAATATCCACATGGTTTCTCGGTTGCTCTACAGTATACTTATGGAGTGTCTTCAGTAGATTCAAGACATCAGAACGTGGATATGTCATAGCCCAAAGATTTATACTTCTTTTAAGTATCTTATTCTATAACTTGCTCCATCTCATGTGTATCTCAAATGACAAAGTAAGAAATGAAGCTAATCCTAATACTTATTAATCAGAAATAGATACATTTTATTTATTTTAGGTATTGTAAGTAAAAGTATAAAAATAAATGAGAATTTTAAAAAGAAAAAATATGATATTTGTACACAGGAGCCTGCTTTATTTCACTTATGAGTATGGTCTCAAGTTGCATCCATTTACCCATAAATAGCTCAAGTTTATCCTTTTAATGGCTGAGCAGTACTCCATTGTATAAAAAGACTACAGCTTTTTAATTCATTCCTTGGTTGATAGGCATTTGGATTGTTTCCAAGATTAGTTATTATAAATTGTGCTACTATAAACCTGGGAGCTCTAAACATCACATACTATACTATTATGGTACAGTGTTTTTAGTTCTTCTGGGAAGATACCCAGAGTGGAAATAGCTGAGATGAATGAGACCTCCAAGGCTAGTTTTCTGAGGAATCTTCATACTGATTTCCACAGTGGTTGCACAGTCTGCACTGTCACCAACATTGGAGAAGGGTTCCTTTTTTCCCCACAGCCCCTCCAGCATTTGTTTTTGGTGGATTTCTTGATGACAGCCATTCCTCCTGGGGAACATGGAATCAGAGTGTTGTTTTAATTTGCATCTATCAAGTGACACTGATGTTGAACATTTTCCGTATATTTATTTACTTTTTTGTTTCTCATTTGAGAAGTGTGTATCTCAGATGCCCTTTTTTTGTTGGGTCTGTGAATTTGTGGGATCTGATTTTTTTCACTTCTTTATATGTTCTAAATAGAAGTTCTTTTACTAAGGGACAATTGGCTAAATTTTCTTTTGCATTTTGGGTTTTCTTTTCACTTTAGTGAGACCCTAGTTGTTGATTCTTTGCATTATTTCCCATGCCTTCTGGATTTTGTTCATGTAGTCTCTGCCTACACCTATATCTTCTAGACTTCTAGCTATTTTCTCTTCCAGTAAATGTAATGTGTCTGTTTTAATATTTAGATCTTTGATCCCTTTTGACTTTATTTTAGTGCATGGTGATAGACATGGGTCTGCTTTTAGTCTTCAATATGTGGAAAGCCAGTTTATCCAGCACCGTTTATTCAAGAGACTATTTTTCTTCCAGTGAACATGTTTGGCTCCTTTGTCAAAGATAAGGTGGCTGAGTGTGTTTAGAGGTGTGTCTACATCTTTGGATCTGTCCCATGGATCCTCAGATATGGTTTTTGACCGTACCATAAGTAAAATAAATTGGACTTACTTGTGTAAACAGTGTTTTGTCCTCTTGGTGTGAAAAACTGAAAGAGTAAATAAGGACCAAAATGTGCAATAGATATTATGGAACAGGGAGAAATTGTTCAAAAGGAAAGAGGAACTAGGGTGAGGGAAAGGAGAAAGGATAGAAAGGAAAAGGAAAAAAGTACCAGGTAATTGTACTACTAGCTTATTGAAAATAAGAGCTTTTGCTAATACCACTTTGAGAAATTTTTATGCCTATGTCTTCTATTCTGAAGAACTACTTTGAAGATAACAATACATAATGTGTTAATTACTATTATACTATTATTTTGCTATGGAATTTTGCTTTTTTCCATAAAAGAAAATAAAAAGAAAAAAAGAACTGTCTCACCAACCTAGAAGTTATTCATCTAAGATTGTGAGATTGGACTGTATACACTCAAGCTTACCCTGTCATCACTGTTTCAAAAAATCTTTTGGAAGTTTGTAAAATGATATACTGTGGGTAGTGATGGTTAAAGATGCTACTGTGACTTCTTTAAAGGAGCTTTTCAAAGAAAAGTTTGGCTGTGGTCCTGCTAACAACAGAAGTATTCAATGGGAGCTTTCACAATCTCTCAGGTCCACAAATACGGAAGAAAGATGAAAGAAGAAAGAATGCCTGCTCTAGAACTTGTTTTAACTTGTGGAGATCTTATGTTAAACCTGTGGAAATTCAGTGTTCAGATTTGCCACCCAGGCAATTGTGAAGTGCAAGAAGCTGAGGTCAGGCTATAACCCTGTTGTGGTTGATACATTGTGTCAACTTGGGGAGTCTAGAGCTTTGGCTAAGTAACTCAGCAGTTGTCAATCTTGGAGTAGAAAGGACAAGCCCTTACCCTTCTGGCATGTTGTTTATTGTGTTAATTTTGGAAGTTTAAAAGGTTAACTATGTGACTCAGAAGGGAGCTGGGGTGCTTATTTGTGTTCATCCTGAACCTGTGGAAGAGGAGGGCAAGGAGGTTCTGTGAGTGCTACATGCCCCCTGGGTGGGGGTAGGCTGTTTACAGTGTAAGGGAAGAGAGGAGGCTGCTTGCAACCATTCTTCCCTTTTGATCTGATTGTTTTTGCTGTGCTCTGCTGCCATGAAGTTTGCCCTCTGCCATGTGCCACTCTGCCTCTGAAGCAGCCAAGTATGGACTGAAACCTCCACAAACTGTAAGCGAAATAAACCTTTCCTTTCTTCATTTTGGGTGTTGGGTATTTTGTCTCAGCAACAAGAGTAAAGTAACCAAGACAAACCCAAACTCAAACAGTTATGAGGCACTGCAGGAGGAAGCACACAGAACTGAAGCAATACTTGACTTGACCATTATATGTAACTGTCACATAAAAATTGAGAACATTCCTGGCATTCTAGAAAGTTCTGTTGTATTCCCTAGAGATGATTATTTTTGACTTCTGTTTTCGTTGTTTACTTTGGCCTCTTCTTCATGTTCATATAAGTGGAACCGTGCCATTTGAACTTTTTTGTGTGTGGCTTCTTGAGGGAATATCTGTGAGATTTATTCACATTGCTGCCTGTATCAGCTTGTTAATTTTTCATATTTTACTGTGTGCCATAATTTATTCTTCTACAGTTACATATTTGCCCTTTGTTTACATTGTATCAGAAAGACAGCTGCTGTGTGCATTCCTACCCATGTCTTTGGACGAATACATAGACTCGTTTTGCTTGGGTACATGTTCATGAGTGTTACTGTGAACTCATAGATAAACACTTTTTCAAAGTTGATGCTCCAGTTGCAATTCTTCTAACAAGATATTCTGCATTCTTGCCAACCACAAGAATTGTCACTTTGGGACTTAGCTTCTTACATAGGGAGTGTAGTTTTATTGCACGGTGATTTGAACTATACTGACTTTTCTGATTTATTATTTGAATATCTTTTCTGGGAAAGTGTTTGTTTAAAACTTTTTTTCCAATTTGAAAATAGACTAATATGCCTTTTACTTCTTTGTAGAAATTCTCTAATTACTCTATGTTCAGGTATTTTGTTGAATACATGTACTATAAATATCTTCTCTCAGGTTATGGATTATATTTTTACTCTGTATTGAATCTTTTATTAAATACTTCTTAAGTATCATAAAGTATAATTTATCAATTTTATTTGATGGATACTGTTTTTGTGTGCTAATGAAGAAGTAGTTTTCTACCCTTTGGTATGAAGATATTTTATTTTCTACTAAAAGTTTTATTGTTTATTCACACTTATTTTCATGGTCCACTTCAGATCAATTTCTAAATATAGTGTGAAATTATGTGGAAAAATTCATTTTTCCTTCTCATATAGGTATCTAATTGCTCTAGAACTATTTATTGAAAATAATTATTTTCTTACTAAATATTAGTGTCATCTTTAGCATAAATCTATTAATTGAATGTGTTCATGTAATTCTGAACTATCCTGTTTATTCCTAGTCTCTTCTAACTTTTCCCAGATACTAGATTCTATTTTTTTGTTCTTTTTATTCATAGATGACTACATTTATATTTTTACTGATAAATATTTACTGATTTTACTGATAAATGCTGGTTTTAATGGATAGGCTTTAATCTATGGATACACTAATATTTATTTAATTCCTTTTGGGTTGCTAACTCAATTATTAAATTTGTTTTCTCAGTGAAGTATACTGAATCATGCACCCTCATTCCACACAAAAGCTGTAGGAATAAGGACAATTAAATTATTAATGGTGAGAACCTCTTTTGTATAGTGTGAAATGCATTAATACAACACTAGCAGAACTCAATTCCAATCAAGTTTCCACAACTTATTAACTGTAGAGAATAATTACTAGCTGTAATTTGGGTATAACAGCACATACTTCCCAGCACATACTTCATAGAGCTTTTGAAAGACTAAAACATATTAATGTATACAACAGTGATTTGCAATTTGCAAATTACTGTACAAAACATTTTCCTCAGGGAATAACATGAGATTAACAATACAAAATAATTTTAGCCAATATTGTTCAGAGACAATAGGGAAGGGATAAACATTTAAATAAACAATGTTGGGAAAACTGGATATCCACATGTAAACAAATGAATGTGGGCTCTTGGAATAGGATACACAAAAATATAATACACAATAATAGGATATGCAATAGATTAAAACCTTAATGTAAGACCTGAAATCATAAAACTCCTTGAAGAAAGTGTAGGAGGAAAGCTGTTTGATATAGAGGTGGCAATAATGTAATCTAATAATTATAATATAGCTGGAATTGTTACATTAAAACCAAACAACATAAACATTAAATGATAAATATTATCAGAAACATTTTATAATGTTAAAAGATCATGCATAAGAAAGATACAGCAATTATAAATGTATATACTCCTAGTAGCATAGTCCACCAAGCCTTGAAACAAAACAGTGGAGAAGAAATAAACAACTAAAAACTTGTTGCTACATATTTTGGTTACCTATGCCAATAAATGATCAAAAAGTAACTAGAAAGCACATCAGCAAGGGTTTAAAGGACTAGACAGTATTACCAATCAGTGTTGCTTAACTGATATTCTAATATATAGCACCCAGAGACTACCTACTATAGAAATGATCCCTGAAAGTATAGCCTTACCCAGAGACTACAGAAGACACATTTTGGAATGGAACATTCTCCAGCATGGACAGTGTACTACCCATATGATAGTTCTCCAGACATTATTAAAAATGCAAATAGTATAAAAATGCAAATAGTATAAGTTCTACAACAACACAGTTACATTAGAGATCCACAACGGAAAGATCCTGGGAAAATGCCAACTATTTGGATACTAATACACTTCTAAGTAAGCCATAAAACAAACCAAGGGGAGTAAGAGTCATCTTGAATTGAATAAACATTCAAACAAAACATAAAAATGCAGAATGCAGTGCTTACAGGGAAATTTATAAACCTAAATGCTCGTCTCACCAAAGAAGAAAGGTACCAATCATAGTAATCTAAGTTTTGAACTTTAGAAGCTGGAAAAGGAAAAGGCAAACTGAATTCAGAGCAAGTAAAGAAGGAAAATAGTAGAGATTAGAGGAGAAAACTGTATGGTGAGGAGTCAGCAAAGTAGACTTAAGTAGAAAATTAGAAAAAACCCAGAATAAGAAATTTAATTAATAATTAATTTTTTCCAGCCTCTCACATCCTAATTAATGAATTTTCTTAAATATTTAAAGCAGAAATGTCCATTTTTACAAACTCTTTCAGAAATAAGTCAGGAGGTAACACTTCTCATCTCATTATTTTACGGCGAAATTACTCTAACAGACCAAATGTGAGTCAAGATATTACAATAAACGAGCAAACAAAACAACAAATGGACATCAGACTGATACAAAAATCCTTAACAAAGTATTAGGAAAAAAATCAGGAACACTGAAAAAGGATTATTTGCCATGCACATGTAGAGTTTAACTCCAGAAAGTAAGGATAGTATTACATCTAAAAATTAATTAATGTAATACACCACATTAATAGTACAAAGGAAAATAACATGATTATCTCAGTAGATACAGAAAACACATTTGACACAAGCAATTCATACTCATGATGAAAATTTTCACATTAGAAATACAAAGAGTCTGCTGCATAAAGAGATTTGTACTGGTCAATCTTTTCAACATGACTGGGTTCAGAGAGCTCTGTAATCAGCAGGTTAACTTGCTGATACATCCATAGCTGAATGGGCCATTAAGAGGCGGGGCCTATGTGGAGGAAGTGGGTCATGAGAGAATGGCCTTAAGGGCCCCAGCTAGTACTTGGCTCTGTAGTCTCTAGCTCTTCCCCTAACATTTCTGGATGACACCAGTTAATCAGCTTTCCCCCACTATTACCCTCCTACCATGGTTTTTTTCTGTCTGGAGCAAGATAACCATGGACCAAAACCTTTTACACTTATGAATCAAACACAATCTCTTCTCTTTTAAATTGTAAGTATCAAGTATTTTGTCCCAGCAATAAGAAAGCTGACCAATACAGCCATCTTCCAAAACCTATGAGTTTATATTTAATGGTGAGTGAATACACTCCCTCCTTAGTCAAAACAGGCAAGGATATCCCCCCTCCTGTTCCTAGTGCACCGAACTGGAGCTTCTAGCTAGTGAACTGAGCTTATGAACAATAACAATAACAAAACAAGAGAAAGGAGAAGAAATGAAAGTCGTCCAGATTTGAGAGGAAGAAAACAATTCTTCATTCAGAGATAACAAGATTGCATACATAAAGATTTCTAAGAAATCAGTACATATGATGGAACAAAATACTAGAAGTAATAAATATGGCATGGTTATAAGAATATAAAATCAATATTAAAATTTATTTACATTTCTATATACAGGTAAGGAATAATTTAGAAAAGAAACTCAAAAAACAATTCTATTCAAAACACATCATAATTGTTTAAATACTTGGATATGTATGGTGAAGATTCCAATAAAGCCCTGGAAGAAATGAAAGAAGATCTAATAAATAGAGGCACAGTCGCCATTCATGGTTAGGAAAAGTCAAGTTGATAAGGTAATAATTCTCTCCATAATGATCTGTAAAGTTGACCTAATCACTATCACAATTGCAGAATTTTTTTCAGAAAGTAACAAATGGTTTCTAAAATTTCACTGTTGTGAATCGGCGATAGTGAAAACAATTCTGGAAATAAAAGAAAAAATTGGAGGACTCAGTTCACTTTCTTTCAAAGCCTACCACAATGTTAATGGCAATCAAAATAATGTGATATTTACTTAAGCAGAAGAATGCAGATCAAAGAAACAAAATGGAGAGTGTATAAATAAAACCTTTTGATCTATGGTCAATTGATTTGTGACAAATGAGGTCAAACAAATCAATGGAGAAGTTACCTTTTCAACAGATGAAATGGTGCCAGACCATTGGATATTTACATGGAGGGAAAAGAAGGAAATCAATTTCATAGGTCAAATCTTACCAAAACCTAACTCAAAATAAATACTAAATCTAACTTTAACTGCTAAATCTATAAAACTTCCAGAGATAAAACACAGAAAAAATCTTTGTGAATGGGGGACAGCAGAGTTCTCAGAAATGACACCAAAAGCATTAACAATTGAAGAAAGAAATGAATAAATGGCACTTCATTAAAATGAAAAATTTTTGCATTTCAAAAGGCACCATTAAGAAAATGAAAAATCAAGCAACAGACTAGAGAAAATGGTGGCAGATTGTGTATTTGACAATGGATTTCTCTCAAGTATATCAAAAGAACTCTTAAAACTAAATAAGAAAAAGGCCAAAATCCTAATAGGATAATGGACATCTCACCAAAGAAATCATGCAGTTGGTTAACAAGTGCACAATAATTAGGGAATTGCAAATTAAAACCCTTATTAGATGTCACTCTATGTTCACAAGAATGACTAAAATCAATAGGCAGAAGACAAGGCACAGCTAATGATGTGGGGAAAGTAGAATTATATGTATTTCTATTGGGAACAGAACAGCAGTCCACTCTGGAAAACATTTTAGCAGCTTTCAAAAAGTTAAACAAAATCTTACCATACATATGTGTAATTCTGCTTCTAGGAATCCAAACTAGAGACTGAAAAACATGTCCACACAAAGAGTTGTTGATGCATATTCACTGCAGCGCTCATAATATAATACTCTGTGATTGGAAGTATTCTAAAAGCCCCCCAGTTTCAAAATGTGGATTATCCATACAATTACGTGTTATGCAGCAGTAAAAATACTAATGCATGCCACAGAAGAAATGGACCACACAACCCTTCTTTGAAGGGAAAGTGGCCACAAAAATGAATGATTTGTTATGTTGTATGATTCTATTTAGGTGAGACTTTTACAGAAAGAAGACTAATAAATATGGGCAGCAGATTAGTGGTTACCTGGTTTTGGGGCCTGAAACAACTTTTCATGGTGCTAGAGTAACAGTGACTTCTCATTTGTCATCGTCATGAGGGTGAATAGGGTAAATAGACCCAAGGGAATACTGGAGTAATAAAATAGTCTAAAATGTAAATGTGGTTCTTAATAACATTATACATTTATTATATATAATTATAAATATGCTTTATAATATATAACATATATTATACTTATGCCTTCAAAACATTGGATAAAAAAGAAGCCTGAGCTTTCTTATCTGTAAAAAAAAAAAAGGGATATGTACAACATATGCTTGGGTATTTGACTCTTTGTGTGTGTGTGTGTGTGTGTGTGTGTGTGTGTGTGTGTGTGCATCCCTGCATTAATTAGTATTTCTTTTACTGTGACAAAACAACACCCATGATATGGGGAAGAGAGCTTTAATTTAGCTCACAATTATATGCTTGGCTGGCTGGCTCCAAGGCAGAAGGTGTCAGGGAGGAAACTGCTCAACTAGTGCAGCCAGGAAGCAGAGGGAGCAGAAAGAGAAGGATAAATGCCAGAAGCAGATATGGTCCCCAAAGTAACATCTCCTGACTGGCCCAGCAGTGTGCTTTACTGACCTCCTAGGCATCTGTGTCAGTTAGTGCTTCACTGGAAAAACAAGATACAGCACAGGATATACAAATGCATAAGAAATTACAAGACTGGTTTACGGTGGTCACTGACAGAGTTGAATGAAGAGTGCAGGGAGTGTCTGTATCCAGGAGACTGAAGGGTTTGATCCAAGGTCTAAAGTTCACTGCAGTGACCTTTACAAGTCTGTATTAGGAGGCTGATGAGTCTGCATTGGAAGACTGAAGGGTCTACACCAGAATGCTGAAGAGTCTGTGACAGAAGCCTGAGGGATCCATGGCAGAAGCCGAAGAACCTGCACTAGAAGGCTAAAGAGACTACAGTGAAAGCCAGGAGATGATGGCCAGGCTGAAGGCAAAGACTGGGGCTCCTCCAAAGAACAGAACCAAGTTCCTCCTTCCTCCTTCCCCTTTATACTGTGCAGGCACTAAGTCCCCCGCTCCCTGGCGTGGGTCCTTTATACCCTAGGGTGTAGGATTGCTGAGTCCAATTAGTTAAGTAAACTCCTCAAGTTTACACAGTCAATCATTACAAGATCTTTCTACAAATTAAGTTAACCATCAAGATTAACCATCACAGTGTCTGTGTAAGAAATGAGTAATTCATAGACACAGCTTTTCATGGTGCTAGAGTAACTGTGATTTCTCACTTGCCATTGTCATTATTATTATGACTGTCCTCATCTTCATCTTTGTATTTCATTGGAGTATGTCTTTTCATTCCTCAGACCCCAGTTTCTGGGTTGTACAGCACAAAATACCACCCAAGCCTGTGTACATTGGTAATAGTGAATATTCAGCCTCTACTTCTGGCCCTGTATCTATTGCTTCCTTGATGACCTTTGTGTCTCCCACAGCACGTCTCCCATTCTCTCTTCTCTGAGCTCTTCACACCCCATCTTTCTCCTCCCTACTCTGACGTGTAAATACCGTCTCCTGCTTTGCTGAGAATAGATGTGAACCAATCTCATCTGACAGTGTTTCAGCAGCTGTAACCGTGCCGTCTTCTTTCCTGCCAGAGTCAGAATTGTTCCTCCTCCCTCCCTTACACTTACGCCTTGGAATTAAATTCTTCTACTTCCTCAGGACCCTAAGCCATCTCCTACAACTTCTCCACTCTATTTTAAATGCTTTCACTTCATTATCTTGTTTAACATTCTGCTATTAATAAAGAAAGCCAAAGTCAAATGCTTGCCATTCTTTGTTTACTTACTCATGCATTCAGTGCTGGATCCAAAGGGTTTTCATTGAACACCTACATGGTACCACATAACTCTAGAGGTTGGGTATATCATAGTCCTTGTATGCATGGAGCTCACAGTCTATGAGAGAAACAGTACTTACACATAATTAAAAATTAACTGGTTGACTTCACTAATAAATGTAAAGAGGAAGAATATTGAAAGGTTAAGAAAATGTATAATAGAAGCACTAGGGAAAGTTGAAGTGATGTTTTAAATTAACTGTGAAGTTTAGCAGGAAATTGGAGGCTTAGTGTAGAGGTGTAGAGAAAGAATTCCAAGTAAACGGGCCAAAATATTCAAAGATTTGGAGGCTAAATACTTCAAAATAGCTTCCACTGAGTTTGTGATATGGCATAATCATTAGCATCAAGTAATAGAACCCATCTGACTATCCAAGACCACAGTATAATTTTACTCTACTATGTGAATAATTTAGTATACATTATCTAATTTAGTCCTTATACTACTCTAGTTCTTATTGCCTGGATTTTAACATGTGGAATCAGAGGTTCACAGGGCTTGATTTGCTCATGGACACAGACCAGAAAGTGTTACGACACAGTTCTCTTTTGAACAAACAGTTACTATGATTAGGGTACACACTGCATATTGGATGCTTGGTGTTATTTCTTTTCTTCCCATTCTTTTTCTCTTCCCTTTCATCTGGCAAATCTGTCATCAATTCATTGAAGCACATCTCATTCAGGGTGATTTCTTTCTGCTATAAATTTCTTTTCATATTGTTATTAGGTTAAGATTATTACATTGCAAAAATAGGATTATAGTTAACTTTTATATGGCTGAAGATATTTCCATTTTTTTCTCTAGCACTGTTTGATGCCATGATGAGACTCATACAAAGACAGGTTAAACTTTGGATTCTTTATGTCTAACACAAGCAATTGGACTACGTAAGTTTGGTCGTTCTCTTCTCTAAAGGGCTGTGGAATTCTGCTTCCAAACTGGCTTAAAGCTTAATTTTCAAACTTTTACCACTCTATCAGGTAATAGTTATATTTTGGACTTCATGAAAATAAGTGAATGAAAATAATTGATAGAGGTATTATCTCTTATTCTAAGATATGGAATTTATATACAGGAAATGCCTCTAGTTTGGTTACTATTTCCTAGTGAATAAATTAGAGTCAAAACATTTGAATTTCACAGTATAAGACATTTAAATGGCCTTAAATTTTTATATTAATACATTTCTATTATATAGCATCATCCATTATGAACTACACCAGTAATTTGCCAACCTTTTATTATGTAGAGTGTCACTTAATCATGGAGTCAAAAAATGTCTTCTCATGCTGAGATGGTCTTTAAGACAAAATAAACACCAAATGTCCTATTTGTATTTTTTACTTTTGCTATTCATAAACTAGTGTGATTATATATTATGCAGAATAATTTATATTTTACTAATACCAAAATCTGTAAATGGTGTTGAATAGGAAGTAAAACTAAATTTTCAAGGTAATAACATGAAAAAAAAAACAAAGAAATAGATAGCAGACAATGTCAGGTAGATTTTTTATTCTCTTAATATCTCAATTATAACAATCTTCTGAAAGGGTCAGTATGCAATTAAACTCTTGTATTAAATGTTGAATACAGAAGCAGTTGCTTCTTTACAGAAAATGTGCCTTCTGGAAACTTCTATAAGGCATGTCAAGTTTTAGGATAAAGAAGCACATTTGTTATCCTAGTTCAGAGATAATTGCTTACCATTAGGTTGGTAGGAACGTAAATTTTACTCATTTCTGTCAGCTAGCCTGTCAACTTCCTAAACTCTATCTCCATCTGCACCTCCAGTGACAAGCTGAATATCATTTTGCCGTCTACCAAAATGATAATGACTCGTAAATGTAAATTTCATTGAAATCTCACATGTGGGAACATTTATTAACATTTTTTCCCTTTTAGAGATAGAAAAATTAGATGGGTTGATCTTTGCTCAGCAACATTATTAGAAAAATCTCATCCAAACACATTTGCTTTTCTGGTTAGGATGATGTAAACATGCCCACCCCTTTCTCTTATTAAGAGACATGCACCAGACTGTCAGACTTGAGACAGAACAGTGTCACAGAAGGAATATGTACCAGGCCTTCCTCTAGGACAGGGCCGGGGTGGTGCGAAGAGGCACCAGTAGGTGTCTCTAAGCCCAGAAGCTGCATTTTAGCAGCACAGCCTGTGACTCTAGAGAGAAGCTTTAATGAAAATATCTAATATTTCTAAAGTACCCTCTGTTTTTGTTTTTTCCTCTGATTAACTAAGTCCTCACCCTTTCCCCATGGTCTGTATTAAGCAATTGCCATGAACTAACTCAGCTGCATCCTTACAACAACCTTTGAGAAGTATGCTGTTATGATACCCATTTTGCAAGCTGTGAAAACTGGGACACTGAAAGGTCATATGCCACATAGATGGTGTCAGGGCTTAGCTCTAGAATGTTCCACGAAAGGTTTACGTGTTACGAGGTGGGGCTTTGGAAGGAATCATGGAGCCACTCTACTCATCAGTGGATTAGCCCACTACTGAGTTCAAAGCTAAATGTGGCGTTAGGAGGTGGTTCCGGTCAGAAGAGGCAGGTCCCTGGAGGTGTGACCTGAGGAGCCATATCACCCCATCGAGCTTCTCTCTTTTCTTTCTGCTTCTGGGCTGCCGTGGCTTGAACAGTTTTCCCGCTGCCATGCCTCTCTTCCATTCTGCTCCTGCGCTGCAACTGACTGACCATGGATTACAGCCGCGAGCCAAAATAAACCTCTTTGTCTTTAAGTGGAAAGCATCAACTATTTAATTCCAAGGACCAGAATGTGATTAAGAAAGAAATTGACATCAGGAGTAGGGTTGTGGCTCTGACTACCTGGATATGTGATTTAAAAGCCTTTGGAGTCAGGTACGGTGGCACACATCTGTAATCCCAGCGCTCAGGAGGCCGAGGCAGAAGGATCACTGTGAGTTCAAAGCTAGCACAGGTTACATAGTGAGTTCACAACCAGCCTGAAGTACATAGCAGACTCTCTCTCTCTCTGTCTATCTGTTTATCCATCCATCCATACATACATACATACAGCATAAATAAAAATAAAGTTTTGGAATTTGTTTTGGGGAGGAATTTGGAAAAGTTTAGAAAAGCAGGCTAGATAAGCCCTAGGATGGTTTGAATGGCTTAGAGTGTGGTACTATCAGTGTGTAATGCTGATCAGAGCTTAGAACAAAATGCTGATAGAAATGAAATTAAAGAGGCCAAGTCAAGAACTAGCTTTAGGGAATGAGGCCTCATGGGCAGATGGACTGAAGGCCATGTGCTTTACACTCTGATAGGCAGTCTTTCTACATTGTTCCCATGCTCTGAGACTCCATAGCAGACTAGATTTAAGGGTGATGGACTGATTAATCAGGCAGAGAAATTTCAAAACAGCTCACTATTCAGGTTGCAGTATGAGCCTTGCTGGCTACCTTTAGCTAGATCTGCAGTGACAATCAGGAACAAACAGGAGAGCTCAATGATTTGATAGAACTCAGTGATTAACGTTTAGAGGGCAGGTTTCTGGGGACCCATGTTGGGCTGACCTTACGTACTTACATTGTGCATTTCTCTCCCTCCTAGGTACCTGCAGCTAGTATATTGGTGGCAGGGAAGCAGGAGACCACTAGGATTTGAGGCCTGGCAGTCTGGCTTGGGAGAGCCTACTCTCTTAATCATAGCATGTTTTTATATTTTAATGGAGTATTCAGTGATGAAATAAACCAGATCAAGCAGGGTGAGAAAACTGATGTTTGAGCTCAAAACGTTTTCAAAGTGCTTACAAGTGTACACAATTAATACCAGAAGAACTGGCAAAGAACCTTCTGCCTGATGCTAAACTGCTTATTCAAAATGCTGGTGACATAGGAGAACTTGCCAGCTTACTTCTCAGTTCCCCACAAGGCAGTGGCCTTCTGCAGGGGAACCTGGTAGGAAACCTTCTAAGGCTGCTGCTACTGCATTGTATCCTACTATTCCTAGCAAAATCCTTCCAGAAGGCTGAAGAATTTCCCATCACATATTTACTGCTTTGCCATGTGTGTGACACAGGAGAATAACATGCTGGTACAAACCTCTTCTTCACAGGACATGTTTTTTACTATACATATTCACATATTATAAACATTCAGCCTGTTTTCTTTTTTTCTTCTTTTTTGTAAAATGTGAGGTAGTATTTTGTAAAATGCAAAGTATGTGAAATGTTGGCACATTAGTCTTACATTTACCCTTGAGGATTAGAATTCTTGCTGATAAGAAATGAGCTATAAAATATGGACACCATGTCTCAAGTATTTAAGGATAAAGTGATAAACATGCAGATGGGGCCATTAATGAACATTAATTGCTTTAAATTAGGTTTTATTGTGCATTGGGTAAATTGGAAAGTACACATTTGCATTGGTAATAGAAAATTAATTTAAATGCTCAGGAAGCAAAATATCACCTGATGTGCTAAAACCTGTTATTTGTGGTAGATTTCAAAGGAAACTCGAAGGGCACTGTGTATTAAAATAAAATAAACAATGCTGGAGGCACACACATGTGCAAACATCTTTGGTGTGAGCTCTGTATGTCTACTGAGATTGCCTAGACCAAGAAAGTTCCCAGATGGTGCCAGGTTTAATGTTGAAAGTTTACTATACTGTCACCAGAGTATGGTGGTAATGTAATGGTACACTGTATATCTCAGAATTATACAGGTCCTTGGGCGGTTATTGGTTCCTTCCTCCTTCTGGAGAGACATTTTTTGAATCTTACAGAACAGAATCTTGGTTACTGAGGTCGTGTACGTGCCTGCAGGGGAAATGTCATTGCTCCTACCTTAGTGGCCTGTTTGGCCAGGGCCTACTGAAGCACACATGGAGGGAGCTTCCCTTGTCCCTCTCTGTGTCTCTCCAGAGATAATTTAAACTTCTGCATCGATTACTTTCCAATTGCATTGCTAAGAAACAATACTAGACATTCACAGATTAAATTGGGAAAGTTTTAACTTGACTTACAGTTTCAGGAGATTCAGTTCTTGGTTACCTTGCTCCAAGGCAAAAACGTTGCAGAAAAGGTTACCTGACCAAAAATGCTTAGTCCGTGTTGGCTTGGAAGCAGAGCAAGGAAACAGAGCCAGAGAAAAAGGAGTGAGGGGCTGGGATATAGTTCCCAAGTTCACGCCTCCACGACTCATTCAAATACGCATATACTCCCAGAAGTGTGCTTACTAATCCCTAAGACAGCTTCCAAGCCAGTTTAGTTGATGCAATTGAGCTTACCTACCACAACTGCTTTCTTGATATGTACTTTCTGAAGAGTTGGTGATCAGAGGACAGAAACAATTTCATAGCCCCTCATTTTAAGTTATTGGGTAGGGCTGGGGATATAGCTCAGTGGAATAAGCGCTTGCCTAGCAAGCGCAGGGTCCTGAGTTCGATCCCCAGTACTGCAAAAAAAAAAATAAAATAAATAAATAAATAAATAAATAAATAAATTAAGTTATTGGGTAGTAGCAACCTTTTTACTTCCCTTTAGCAGTTCTTCCCTTTTATATTCCTATCATTGCTTTGCTTTGAATCCTGCACTGAAAAAGATAATGCATAAAATATTAGAAATTCTTTAATAAAAGAAGTACATAATATACGTCTTCTGTTGTTAGGCAAAATAGTAGGAAACTGTTATCACAGTTGTTCCATTGACTTAGACAGATGGACTACTACTCCTTAATGGGGAAATCCAGAAAGGAAGTGTGTTTGTGAGGTAGAGCAAGACAGTCAGGCTTTACTAGTCTGAAACCCACTAATATGGAGGTCAGGAGACAAACAGAGGCCGGAGATTAAAAACTGAGGGCCATCAGATTGTGCATTATTTTTAAAGCCGTGAAATGGAATGAGATCACCTCTGAAATAAGTATCGAAAGCAACTTTAAGATAGAAAGAACTAAATCTCAGGGTACTTTGGCATTTAGAGGTCTAAAAGGGAAGTGAATTTAATCGGCAGCGGAGCCTCAGAAGTGAGGTGAGAGATGGAACAAAGAAAGAGGAGAATGTGATGTCCTGGCAGCCAAATAAAGAAAATGCTTGAAGAAGATGGGAGTGGCCAGCTGCCTTTATGTTGCTCAGAGGTTGAGGTCGAGTAAGAGGAGGTCCTTGTTGGACTTGGCCTTGACAAAGGCATTTTTAGTGGTGCAAAAGGGACAAAAGTCTCTTTGAGGTAGACTGATGAGAGGACGGCAGATGAAAAGCAGAGCTGGTGAATGCAGGCACCCTTTTCAGAGAGTTTCATACAAGAGGAACAGAGGATAGGGGGAGAGCAGAGGGGAATGTGAGATCAAGGTATGAGACTCTATATAGCAAAAATGCGGACACGTGAGAATAATTCAAGAGAAGAAAAATGACGGTGCCAGAGAAAAAGGAAGTACCGGGAAGGGCTGGGATCCAATACACCAGAGGATTATTGATTCTGGATCCGTCGAGGGAGAGCTCGCTTGTGCTTGTTGTTGCATAGAAATTCAAGCGTATGGGTACGGATGGAGGTAAAAGGAGAGATCTAATAAACAATCCACTGAACTGTTCTTTTCATACTTTTAATTAAATTTTGTTTATTAAAATCAAATATTTTCTTAGCCCTTTAAGCAACCCTTTGGCCCTTGGAAGAGTGCATATTCTGCCAAATGCATACTGACCAGGTAATAGAAATGGAAAATGCTGCCGGTGAAGGCAAAGTCTGATACGTGTTTTCTGTCGGCCAGGTGCAGTTGTCCTTCTTGGGGCTCCTCATTCCACGCTGGCTGCTCCGTGGTCATTCTTTCTGCTACTGGGGTCAGACCCGAGGGCAACCAAGATTGGGCTATGTATGCAGCAGGGCTTCATAGGCCACTTCGGGATTGTGACTGCATACACCACAGTAACTGACCATGGATACTAGAAGGACCTTCTCAGTCAAAACCTGACCGCAAAAGTGCCTTTGGACAGAATTCTTTCCTATTTGCACACTAGTTGGAGGCAGCTACCTCACCTAATTCTAAGAAAGCCCCAGGTACAGGGGTACCTCAGTTCACAAATGCTTTTATTTGTGAACAGTCTGGTTTACAAACAGAAGTATTTGACAAAATTTTGTTTTTGTTTTCAAACTCTGCGTCACATATGACCACAGTCATCTTTCCCACATAAATGGAAACAAGGCCATCTTTTCAAAATCATATAACAAATTAAATTCATCAACTGAGCTACTGCTGTATTATGGGAGTTCTGAGTGCAGGCCCAAATGCCATAATTTACCCTCTCCCACATTTATAGGGAAATGGATGCGACTTGAGACCATAATCATAAGTGAAATGAATCAGTCTTGCATGTGCAAACATCATATTGTCTCCCTTAGCATAAGAAGCTGAAAGAGTAAGTAAGACCCAAAATGTAAAATAGATATTGTAAAATGGGAAGAAAATGATCAAAAGGAAAGAGAAACTGGAATGCGAGAAAGGAGAAAAGAAGAAAGGGAAAAGAAAAATATGTAAGTATATATATATATATATATATATATATATATATACACACACATTATGTATATACATATATACACACGCATACATACATATAAGATAGATAAAGTAGTTATACACTAATTGCTATTTGCACGTTGAAAGGAAAGGTATATGCTATATTTTTGATCAATTTTTCATGCCTATATTTTGTAATATGATCAACTACCTTGAATATAATGCAATGTACTAACCATTGTTACTCTACTACAATCTTGTTTTGAAATTTTATGCCATTGTTTGTATTATTTTTTTTCCTTTCTTAAAAAAAATTACCCTCTCTCAAATCTTTCTAAATGCATATCCAAAAGAAATTTCTTCTCCCCTGTACATTTCAAAGACAGCTCATTTTCTGCACTAGAATTTAGTCTCTTCCTGACATGACTGACTGTCACAACTCCCTTCATTTGAACTATTTCCAATCGATTGTGAAGTTGTGTCCTGGATCCATGTCCTAGATAAAACAATTGCCATGATGCAATAGTCAAGTGTATTAGTTTTCTAGGGATGGTGTAACAAAGTACCACAGGCTATGGGTTGTAAATGACAGAAATGTATTCTCTCATCACCCTGGAGACTGGAAGTTCAAAATCAGGATGTCTGCAGGATTGGTTGCTACACAAGAAGATTTATTCCTTGATACCTTGACTTGATGTTTACCTGGTATCCACTTGGTGTTTGCTTTTGTGTATACCTGTGTCACATTACTCTGTTTAGTAAGGACAGCAGTCATAGTAAATTGGGGTCCACCAAGGATCTCATCTAATTCATTCATTTCTTTAAAGACTATCTTCAAATAAGGTTACTTCTGATGTACTGTGGGTAAAGACTTCAACAAGTGGATGTTGGAAGGATGTATTCAGCCCATCACATCAACAAAGAAATACCTAGGGTTGGGGATATAGCTCAGTGGCACAGTGACTGCATAGTAAGCACAAGGTCCTGCATTCAATTCCTCATATCAAAAAAAAAAAAAACTTAAAAGCAAAATTTTAAGAAATTAAAGAACATTACATCATTTGTACTACAGTCAGGATTCTCCTGATTCACCGGTCCCACTGGCCCTATTTACTTTCTCCCCGACAACAGCTTCTTTTAAATACTTTTTTCTGTCATTAATATTCATACTCCTAAATACCATGTTCATGCCATTGTTTGTTTCTCACGATAAATATTAGGCAGTGGGTCCGCAGTATGTAATATAAGGGTTTTTCCCACCATGTTTCCTTTTACGTACCTCCTGCCCATCCTTGGCACAGATGTATTTCCAACTGGCTAGTTAATACTTATTATTTATTTTTATGCATTGTTCACAGCTGACCCACAAGAGCTTTCTCTATCCTTACTGTAAATACAGCTTAACATTGTTTTCTTTATTTCTTTAGTTTTTGTACCTAGTGTTCTATGTGCCAGCACTGCACACTTCTATCAGTATGGTCCAGCATACCAGGTCATCTCTACATCCCACTTGTTTCCTAGGCAGCACCTCTCCTGAATCCTTCTGCTTCCAACCTCAGCATGGATCAGACTATTTTCCGATGATGTCCTGAAGCTGTCTTTTCCTTTCCTCATGTGAGAACCATTCCTTGCTTTCCTGTGTTGAATCCTTAATTTTCTGAATCTCAATCCTTTCTTTTTCCTTGGTTTATTCCTTCATATTGATAGGGACACAAATTCTTAGTAGCTTCTTAGAGTGGATAGAAGGTAACTATTTTAAGATTTTCTGTATTTAAATATGACCTTAGCTTGTTCTTGTGCTTAATGGATCATTTACTTAGTTTGTAATTCTGGGTTGCAAGCTATCTCCTCTGGAAACTGCAAGGGCCTTCTATCTTCTAGGATCTCTAAGAAGAATCCTGATCCAATTATGACTCTTGACCTTATGCAGATGCTTTAGTTTCCTCTGGTTGCTGGAACAGGTTCCAGCAGAGCAGGTGGCTTAACACAGCAGAAATTTATTGTCTTACAGTTCTGAAGGCCAGAAGTCTGAAGTCAGCATCACTGGGCTGAAATCAGGATGTCTGCGGACCATGGTCCGTCTGGAGGCTCTAGAGCAGGAGCCCTCACCCCAGTCCTTGCTTCTGGCTTTGGCTGGCTGCCAGCGTTTCTGGTTCGGGCCATAAATCATTCATCTTTGAGACCTTCACCCTCAAGCCTCTTTCTATTCCATCTCCGTGTCCCTGTGTGCTCTATGCTCATTAAGTCTCCTGTTTTTCTCTCATGAGGACACTTAGGGTGGTATTCAGGGCGTACTTGATCATCCAGAGTAACATCCTCATTTTAAGATCCGTATTATATTTGTAAAAAAAAAAAGTCAGAAATAGGGAACCGTTCTCATTTCTAACAGCTCTTTTGGGGTATTATGTAGCCACATACAAGACATAAACTAGCATTTCCTTGTTCTTAGCTGGTGGACTCTTTCTCTGAAGCTTCAAAACGATGTGCTTGGGTGTTAAATTTTATCGATCATTTTGTTCTGCAGGGACTTTCTGAACACTGTAATCTAGGAACTCATATACTTTTTTCCAAGGGTGTTTCCTGTATCAAATTTTGAACTTTTTGCTCTTGTCTTTCTTCTTTTTTCAAAAATTCCTGTTAGTCAACTGCTGACCCATCTTCTTCCGTGGATCTTCTGAGTTCTACTTTTTCTCGTATTTTCTTTCTTGAAATTTTGATTCAGTTCCTGGGATATTTCTTCAGCTTCTACCTTCAAATCCTCCTGCTGATATTTTCTATCTGTGGTATAAAAATTTTAACATCTCATGCGGCATTCATCCTTTTTATAGCATCCGATTCTTGTTTCACGTCCACAGTAATTTTTCTTCTCTGAGGACTCTTTTAATTAGTCTTAGAAAACACTTTCTGCAGCATTTCTTCCTTCCAAGTGTTACTTTTGTTTTTAATCTCTTTTGGTTGTCTTTCTTGCTCTTTGCCATGTGGATATTTGTGCATGCCTACTAGTAAGTTAAGAAAAGCTGATTGCAAAGTGATCTCCAAATTACAACTTCCCCCCAGGTCTTGCAGTTTTTTCTTTTTCCATACAAGTGATTCTTTTCCTCTGAGAAAAGTCATCAAACTCCACCTGGAAGAGTGACGAAGGCTGCCAGTACCGGAAGGCTGAGAAAGAAGCCTGGCTTTCCCTTCCAAGAGCGGACTCTCAGCTGCTCACTGGATGCTTTTCTGTGACCCTCAAATAGGCTGCTTGTTCCTGAGCTCACTTTACTCTGATTCTGTCGAAGCAGAAAGCAAACATCCCTTTGTCCTGGAGGAGTAAATCTTAGACACACCGGACCTCTGGTACCTCTGAGGCCCTTGGGGGTTCAGCAGGGCTCAGCTACTCACTTCTTAGTCCAGCACTCTCTCCAACCCCCTTCCCATGCACCATGGACTTGCACTTCAGCTCTGCCTTCTCAAACCTTGTTGATGTCTCTTATTTGGTACTGTCTCCTTCTGTATGCTGAAAGAAAGGTCCTTGTGAGCCTATGGGCTTTTAATTCCCTTTATTTTTTTCTTAATCATTTTTCAGGAAAAAGCAGAGATAAATGCATGGATTCAACACATCTTCATTATTTTATTCTGAAATAAAAATGAATGTAGCATCCAAGTATTCCATTCTAGCAGCTTCTGGGCCATGCTCAATGGTTCTTCCAGTTCAAGGTCCAGTTCAGAGGTCAGGTCAGAGGTGAGGCTGTGTCCAACTTCCTTGTAGGAATCCAGTTTCCAGTGCTGACCTCTGGGGATGACCCAGTGCTTGAACAAGGATGAGAACAAAAATTAAAACAACACTCACACCTCCCCACACACATACAGATCACACACACACCTACATGTAAATCACACACCTCCACAAACATACAGATCACACACACACATATACAGATCACACTCCCTCCACACAGATCACACCCCCCACACACATACAGGTCACAAACACACACACACACACACACACATACACATACACACACAGATCATGCACACATTCCCCACACACATACAGATCATACACAAACCTCCACACAATACAAATCACACATACCCTCACACACATACAGACCAACACACACACTTTCCTAGCATACATTGTAATTTTAAGTATAAATTTAATTCTGTAAATTTAGATCTTCCTACATCTAAATACAAACCTAAGTTTAGAGAAAATTAGGAACTGTATTTTTAAATTTTGGAAGGGAAATTATGTATGTGTGTGTATATATATATATATATATATATATATATATATATATACTCAGTTTTCAATGCTAGAAGATATACTCTCTATTTCATTCTAAAGGAAGGGCATCTGGGTTATTTCGTCAAAGATAGAGCTTCTTCAGGAGCAAAATGAGTGGGATTGTCTTCCTATTTGCAGAATAAAAATCTCCCATGAAAGGTTTCTGGTCAAATAACGAATGATTTCTCCTAAAGGCAAATCCAGTTTCCAATTTGGAAGCTTTTACTTCTACCATTTGGAATAACAGCTTTTCTACTTTCAGAAAGATGTAAGAGCCAGGTTCCTCTGGACAGCTCACTGTACACAAACGCTTTAAGAAAACAAGGAACAAAGCAGGCAACGTTATTCTAAGGTTAAATGAGGATAGGAATGAGGTTTGGAAGCCAGCTGAAGCAGCTTAAGGACTCATTCCTCTCTGCAGCTGTCACTGACAACCCACATGGTCTCCCCCGTCCTGCCTCCTTTTCTCTGTCCATTTGCACCCAGGTTTTTCAGTATTAACTGTCAACTCACTGTAGTTACCAGTGCAAATCATGAAGTTAGCCAATCTGGATGGAATTAACAGTCATTGCCTGACTGGGCAGAGACCTGTGCTCCTGAGCACGCTATCCTTCACTTATGTTCAGGTCACTTGCTCTTCCCTGGCCCGGTAGGAGCTACCTGGGCACCACAGGCAGCCCAGTCTGCTGCTGTGTGAAGGGGTCCATGTAAGTTTGCTGGAATGTTAGCAAAGCACCAGACTGGGCAGCTTGAACAGCTGATACCTCTGTCACAAATCTGGAGGCTGGAAGTCTGAAGTGTCAGCAGGGTGGTTTCTCCTGAGCCTCTCTCCTTGGCTTGCAGACTGCTATTTCCTTTCAGGGTCTTCAGACAGTTTTTCCTCAGAGCATATCTGAGTCTAGATTTCCTCTGAAGCCAGAAGTCATATTGGAGTATGGCTCATGCTAAAGACTTCATTTTAATTATCTGTTTTAAGACCTGCTCTCCAACAGGTCACGTTCTGAGGGACCAGAGGGCTGGGACTTTACATATGCAATCCAGGGAGATACAGTGGCCACTGCAGTACTGAGCTCCACTATGGTCCCATAAATAAATAGGTACTAACTGAATTGAATGAACTGGAATCATCCAAGATCTAAGTCACTTGTATCAATTGTAGGTAGGACCAGGCTCAGTACATTTCCCAGATAAACTGTTTAATGACTCCCAATGCACCCAAAGATATAAAGATAGCCAGTTTTATTTTTGGAGTCCCCCTTTGCAGGTTCTGGTAGTTTACCTCCAAATTTTTGAGGTCTAAGTCATAATTTTCCAAATTATTTATGAAGGTGTTCTTCAGAAAAGACCAAGAAAAATTGACAAGTCTTGTGAAGTCAAGATAAGTGACACCTTCTGCTCCCTTTCATCTGCAAGATCCATTGCTCTGTCAAAGGAGTAATTTAGATGGCTGTGATTTGTTCCTCAAGAAGTTATTGTGGTTCTTCCAGCATCCACTCCTTGGGTGTGGTGATAGCAAGTTTAGTGCTTAGTTAAAAATACCTCCAAGTAAACTAGAAATGGAAGGAGAGTCAGGGTCAACATTAAGTAGGTACAGAAAATCTGCTTTTATCTTCTCCCAGTTTTGAAATACTTCCTACATCATGGTACAAACAGCTAATCTCTGGGTTAGAGCAAAAGTCAAGTTTATAGGTGGTTGGTGCTGTTTTCATGTTAAAGGATAGAATGACTTGCCACATTGTTATGGTTTGTGTGTATATGTCCCCCAAATCCTCATGCAGTCATGGGGCGGGCTTCTAGATTTTTGACTGATCCATAGTCCAGTGCTAGAATTATGGATGTGAGTGCTGCACCCACCCTGGGGTGCGTAGTTTGCATACAATGTAGTGGAGGGAGGGAGACTGCTCTTCCCTCTGCCCCTCTTCTCTTTTGTTCTTGTTGCTTTTGCTGTCTTCTGCCGCCATGAAAGTTGCCCTCTGCCATGTGCCACCTTGCCTTGGAGCCAGCCAAGTATGGACTGAAACCTCCACAAATTGTGAGCTAAATAAACCTTTCCTTCCTTAATTTTTGGTGTCAAGTATTTTGTCTCAGCAACAAGAGAAAAGTAATGAAGACACACATCAACTGAGTCTCAGGTTGCATTAGATGAAGATAAAGCACAAGAATGAATATTGACTACATACAACTATTGTCTTTGAACTATGTTGTTGTTTTCCATTATGAGCAGGTTGTTTGGGTTAGTTTGCAATTTTATAGTATACATTTTCTCCCAAAATGAAGATTAAATAAAATGTAATGAACACTTCCATTAAAAGAAGAAGTAAATGACTCAGACTTCTGTCAACTATATTTCTTTTGTTAGCATATGGACCAGAAGCCTTTCTATGAACAAGACGTGAATAGGCTGGTCTTACTACAATGGCCATGCATATTTCTTGACCCTTTAACTGTATGTGTGTACACATATGTTGTATATACATATGTGTGCATATATGCCTATAATAGATGTGTGCTGTATATATACATATATTTCACATATTTTTGTTAAAGAAAAACTAAAATGAATAGAAGGTTACATATCACTTTTATTCCCTGAGCTGTGTTTCCTTTCAAAAGAGATTTATTTTCAAGATATTATTAGCAACTTTGTGCCCACATCACTTTTCACTCAATTCTTTTCTATATCTTATGACATTGTATCGTAAATATTTGATTACCTTTCCTTTCCTTCCTCTACAATTTAAGTCATACTAGACTCAAATCTTATTTCAGATGTAAGTGAATATTGTACTCGGCCAGAATGTTTACTTATTTATTGTTTTAGAGTGAGGTTTTTAATGTAGAGAAATAATTTTAGGACTTAGGCCTGTTATATTTGGTAACATTCTTATGTTTTAATATGTTATGGCATTATGACAAGCATCTAAAATCAAGATAAGTCAAGACTGGCCTGCTTGACTCAAGAATTAGGTGAAGAATTGGCAATCATAGAGTTTCTTAGATTCTGATTTACCTTTTAATTGGTGCAACTACTGGTAGCTACATTATACCCTTCGTTGTTAATTTTTCTTACCAGTTCAGCTGTTCTTGCATCCTTTACAGCATGATAAAGACAAATAAGGAACCAAGAGAGCAGAATTTCAGGCAGGTGCTTTTCTTATTTATAAAACAGTGTATTAAAATGTCAATACTGGGCTCACCCTAAGCACAGAGACATAGGAAAATTGCATCTCTTTCCCCTGCTGGTCAGTGAAGAAGGAAGTCATTCCTCTAGGGAGCAGGGAAATTAGTACCACGGCTTGGTTCTGTTTGCTTAGTCACCACACACACCTTCATCTCAGCACAATCCTCCTGTGCTTGTTACTTTTCTTCCACGTGGCTGTGTAATTTTCAGGTAGTACCTGTTCTCTTATTAAGCTGTTGGGTAGTGGTTATTGCTGGGTTCCTTGTGTCTTAATAGCATTTACAGGATGCTAGCCTCTTAGTATCAGACAGAACAGTGAAAAGTTGGCTAAGGGCTGCCCCAGCTAATTGAGTAATTAGTGAAGAGGAACACAAGCATCTCCTTCAGAACTGCTGACCAGGCTGGTTTAGTCTTGTGTGCTTTCGGCAGCCCTGTGTGCTGCAGCCCAGGAACAGAGCCCAGGGCTTCTGGGTACTCCATCACCCAGCAACCATCCAGATTCTTAATGTGAGCAGTGACAGAGCCACAGTCACATGCACATTTGGGTCCCTTCACTCTCAGGTTCCTCATCTCAGTCCAAAGCTTAAACCCAAGCTGCCTCAGCAAGCACCACAGGGCAGAGCCAAAGACAGCAGGTCCTTAATGTGGGTTGCTGCTCACCAGGCCTCTTGGTTTGCTCTGAATATTAGTAGGTAAAACTCTCATACAGCCCTGGTTTGCCCAGCTTTCTGTGACCTTGGCCACCTTTCTTCACAGAGGTCACTTGCTGATTTCTGTGGCAATACAGCATGCAGCTGATTGCTCTCTGCAATTGCTTTCTGCAAGGTAGATGTCATAGTCATCAAACATTTAAGGATCTGTCATGACCTATGATCCAAGAATGGTTAAAGGTCCGAGAGACTTGGCCCTGGCTTAGGGAGCATCCATGAAGAGAGTTTGGGAATAAGAGGGGCACCTTAGACTCCAAAGAGCCTGCTTTACACCTAAGAGCAGAGGTGGTAGAAACATGGGAAAAGGGGAGAAAGGGGTTAGGCTGTGGGCTGTAAGGAAAAGTACTCTGCCTGGAAGATTCCAGAATCCATGGAAAGGAAAATCCTGCCGGACCTTTAGTCCATCCGGGCACCTCTCTGTAGGGGACAGCTGACCTTGGATCTTAGACCACTTATTCTCTTCTTGGTGGCCTCTACAAATCGTGTCACTCATCAGCACATGGCCAACATGCCCTCCCCAGACCTGAACATATTGCATCGAAGCCTCCAGCCCCTGCAGTGTGGACAGGGTAACCCACCCATCCTGTACATGTCTGTAAGCTCTGTGCAGTCACCACACTCCCTTGAGAAGGATAGAAAGAGGAAATTTCTGTTATTTATTTGATTTTTATTTGCATTAGTATGTGTTTGCAATACACAGTGAGTAGGTTCACAGTGGGGAGTTGGCACACACGCATCACACACTCTTGTGCTTTTTACTTCCCCTTCCACCTCCATATCTTCATCCTCTTCTCATTTGCAAAGACATAGCTCCCCTTTTCCTTTTTTTTTGCTCTGTATTTGGGTTTCTCATGTAAGAGAAATCACATGGTATTTAAACTTGTGTGTCTGCTTTATTTCACTTAACATTATCATCTGAAGGTGCACTCACTTCCCTACAAGTAACTCAAGTTTGTTCTTCTGTATAGCAGAATAGTAGTGTACTGTATATAAACACCACTGTTTCTTTATCCATTCCTCTGTTGATGGACGTATAGGCTGCTTCCAAAATCTACTCACTACAAGTTGTGCTTCTATAAATGTGGGTGTGCCCAGATCACTGCACTATGATGCCTTCAGCTGTGGGGGGAAGATACCTGGAAGGGGAAGGCCTGGCTCAACCGGAGCTTCCATTTTTTAGTGTTTTTGGAAAATCTCCATAGTGATTTCCATAATGGTGCTATCAAATTAAAAGGCTTCTCCCCAGCCAAGTAAGCAACAAGCAGTGTGAAGCAACAACCTACAGAATGGAAAAAAGGGAATCTAGCCTCAGGACTGTAGAAGCTGGCCTGGATAGGCAGGAGTTGGATTCAGGTACCACCCTTCGGGGCGAGCTGGCTTTCTAGTCTGGGGACAAAGAAGATAGTTCCTTTACATACATACAATAAAATGTGTTTGGGCAGGGGTCTACACTATGTCCTAGGACAGCCATGGGAGATCTTGGCATGACTGTACTCCTAACAGGTCAGACCACAGCTCTTATTCCTGCCGAGACCAATCTGGGCCAACGTGCAAATTTTGGGCTGATCCACCCACCACCTTGGTAAAAGGTGGCAGCCTGAGCACATTTTTTTTCTCACCTCAGAGGTATTTAAATTTCCAGGGACTGCCATACTCCTACAAAGTAAGAGTCATTGCTAGAATCCCAGGCATAATAAAAATAATGAGCAAGAGTGGGGATCGTGTGCAGGGTGGAGGAGCCTGGAGAAGGAATGTGTGTGCTTGGAGCGGCAAAAACAGTTGGGAACTCTGGCCTCACCCCTGACTCAGTATGTGACACTGTATGAGTTAAAGTTTTCTGGGCCTTAGTTTAAAAATCTGTAATAGAAGGCAAACTACTTAACATCATTACTCCCCCCCTTAAATCCTTAAGACTTGCTGCGTAAGTATTTGGTTTAAGTGTCTAGTTAGAATAATGGACTTTGCTTATAGAGGTCACCACGATTTTAGCTTTGAGAAGAACAATAACTTTTGGCCATATACAGTTTGTTTGTATTGGTTGGATGCATAAAGATCACCAAGACTGAGCTTTCTCTTGATCAAGATAAGAATATTTTCTCAAAGGAAGCATAATGACACCATTTATAGCCAGTCACCTTCATTAGATCTGGGAAATAGGTATGGACTATTCTTTCTCTTTCATTCAAAAGTTTGGTAATGCCTTCTCTTCATACCAGTTTCCTTGGCTGTAGATTATAATTTGTAGACTAGGTTCTAGGCTGCAGGCTCTTGAAGCTTTTAGCTTCACTTGCCTAACCCTCAGTGCAAACCATTCTCCACCCCCTGCGGGACTTATATTCCAAAGAGGCAAAGCTGATGTCATCACTTACCTGATTATACTCTTCACTGGGCTCACTGTCCTAGATTGAAGTCCAACCTTCAGCTGGGCTTGCCAGGTTGCTAATTAACCTGGACTCTTTCCAGTGCTACTTTCAATACAGTTTACCATGGACTGTGCACCTCTAATGAAATTATTTTCAAGTGTGTTTTCTTAGCAGTAGGTGATTTCTTCAAATGAAATCTAATTTAAAGCTTGGTATGAAAAAATGAAACTGAGCTACTCTGGCCAAGCTCTAGATAAAGGTCTAGAACCCGACACAGTTGCCTGCATTGCCTATGCCGCCTTTGTGCTGCACAAAGAGGTTCTGAGATTCTGTGTATCCTGTTCTTAAACCACGAACTATAGAGGGGCTGAACTTGTGGCCATCGGTTTTGACCTCTTTTTCTCATGCCTCACCTAGAGATCACCTTTTCTTCTTTCTTTTCCATACCTTGTTGGCAAAATACCACCCTGTTCTTTAGTATTCAGTTCAAGCACTACCCCCAGTATAAAGCCTGCACTGAATATTCAGGTGAAGTCAAGGGTCTACTTAATGTGATTGCTGGAGTATAGTCTTACCAATCCCAAAGCCTAGCTGCTGGAGGCAAGGAAAAATGTATTATTTATCTTTGTGTCTGAACCTAAGTCAGTGCATCATAAATATTTGGGGAGTTAATAATACACAATTTATAATCTTACTAATTATGTTTCTTCTCTGAAAACAACCAGCACCCAGTGCTTAGTCTAGATGTTAGGGTGCCTGTCCATCATCAGACATACATGTATTTATAAATATGTATATACCTTCCTTACATACAGAAGTGCATATTGAATATTGAAGTCACTGAAATTGCATGTGTGCATAAATATTTAGGCAGCATAATAACGTTTGAAAGCATACAATATTTATATCATTTATTTTCTTTTTAGACTCACCATGCCCAGTAAAATCTTACCTCCCAGAGCTACACGTTTTATTTTTCTTCTATGTTTAGTCCATCCTTTGTTTCTGTGCAGTTATGTTTAAAGATTTGCAGGAATGCAATGATTTTTTGATACATGCTACATTGTGAGAAGAACTCCAGCTGTAAATTGAACAAATGGAGGACAATGGCTTTGACTCCAGGGCTACAGATGACTCTCAGAGAACTGAACACAGTGGCTCTTGCTGCAGGTCCTGAAGCTGCAGTACCTGGATTTTAGTCTTGATACTGAAGAGACTTCATAATAGCAAATTCTATTCATCAAGCTAAAGTGCTTATGGTGAATTCATGGTGGAAACCTCATTAAAGGCCAAAAAGAAAGAAGCTCTTTCTTTGATATTTTAAAATAAATGATGGGTTTATTTCTTTTGTCTCAACCATGGTGCACCCTTGCATTAGTTGATGGATTTTTTCCTGTGTCTTTTGTTAGTACCAAATGAACGTAATTCCAACAAAGCACCTTATTAGCATTATTTGAAAAAGAAAATTATTGACACACTTTCAGGAGCAACTTTATATCCTCCCATTCGTTTTTACAAACAAGGAATTAAATTACCTGTAGGGATTCCACTTGATGTTTTTTTTTCCTTTTTTATCTGAGACTTACATGCATTGAATGGAAATGATTAGATGCAACAGTGTATGTGTGAGCTACATTTACATTATGTTTGATGTACTCTGTGCTTTGCGAGTTTAAAGCATCTCTGTGTCCTTAATACTGACAGTGGGTTAGTGAGGGGACTGTATTACATATCTTTTATGATATTTAAATGTCAAACATTCATTCATCTAGCTAGAGTCCAGCTATATATAACTGCTCCCATTAAATCTGTCTTATCTCTGCCTCAGTTAGAAATGTCAATTAAACAGGGAACCTAATCTCATTAGAAAAGCTCAGTGACAATGCCATGATAGTCACATTTGTCTGTCAAATTGTGTTTCTTCCCACATTTTGATGTTTTAATTAAACCTTGATATGCCTTGGTGGAATTTTACTGATAGACGCAAACCTCTCCTCTAGTATCCTTTTTTATTGTATCTCGTTAAGAATTTGTAAGAGCATGAATTCTAGCAGGTGTTACTTCACCTTTTGTTTGATACATTCATAATTCATTTATTGTCATCATTTTGTTCCAAGTACGTGCTACCCAAAGCACTGTGAAAACAGGATTGGCAGATGCCCATACTAATAGGTTTGGGTTTATTTGGCTAAATCATTCCATTATTGTAGAATAATCATCAGTTCTGAGGAAATAGTCTCTCATCCTATGTTTAATTTATATTCATGTTAATAAACTGCCATTTGCTTGCATAAGACTTGTATTTTTCTATGGAGAGAAATCTTCAGCAATAATAACCTCAAAACTAAGCAATTCCTGTATCACTGAGTATAATAGAGTGCAGTTACTTCTACAAAACTTTGTGGCAAGAAAATTACAAACTACTGAGTTAGAATCTGAAAACAATTGAAATGTGGAAAAATGGATTTAAAGAGTAGTGTTAGTTTTTGCAGAAGTATTTCTTTGCAAAATTACTCTGCATAGCTCTTTAATTGCCATGATCTTTGTGCCCCCAGAAATCATAAAGGTGAAGTTGAGAGCTAGAAATAGTTAAGCAGCTGTAATCTTGGAGAAAGATTAGGGTAGCACAGATTAAATGACGATTTCACATGCGTGTTTGTCTCAATAACTCAACTCTTTGCTCAGACTAAAGAGTTCTGTATTTTCTATCATGCATACCATTTAGGAATCTAGGTAGAATAGCTATCTCTTCTCTTTATCTCTTTTTTGTGTATTTTAATGGTTTTCTTAATGTATGTATTCCCCAGTTTTCTACATGAATGCCACAAAAGGTGGGTCTGTTTTTAACTACATTTCTGTGTATACAAAGATGCTATGTTCAGGGGCAATAGATATTTAATTTTCAAACTGCTTGTGTTAGCTAACTTAAATGTTGGCATTAATATTTGACACCATTCAATAATTTTGAAATGAGCTCTTCATTTGCAGGCCTAAGTGGAATCAGGGATCGGAGACTTGTGAGAAACATTTTAGAGGCTTCCCCCCAAACTCAAGCCTAAAAACAAACTTAACCATGAGCACATACTGGTGAGGGGTGAGAGCAGTGCCTATGGATACTGGAAACAGATTCCCTTGTGAAGGCAGACTGTTGCTTGACAGAGGACCAGACTTGGAGTGACTGCTAGATCGAAGCATTCCTATTGTGTTGTCATCTTCGCATTTACTATCCTCTCATACCCTTGATACTTAAACTGACAGCTCTAACCTGTTATCACTGGGTAGTACAGTTCCATGACATGAAATATACAGTAAGTTATGTTGCATTTCACAGCAATGTATGACAGCAACGGTGCTACCTGAAGATCCATCTAAGCAAGAAGCTACTAGGTGCATTTAAGAGCACCTTGTGTATGCGTGTGTAATATATTCATAAGGCATACAATGCACACATGTGTATATACATATTTGCCACACAACACAAACATGTTGGTATAATATTTATGATTTTTTTCTCTAACTTGCAGCAAAGATGTGGGTGAAAAAAGCCAATCAATACGTAAAATGAGTATTCAACACACAGAATTCAATAGCAACCTATTTGGCATGGGCTTGTTCTTTTAATCTGACAGTCATATTTTTAATAAAAAAGTATTATTTAACTAGAATTCACTCCTCCATGATTCCAAAATAAACCAATGCAAAGTGATAATGCAGGTTAAACTGATGATTTTGGCACTAAGTAGATCATATATTGATTACTTTCCTTAACTCTAAAGGATTTATATATATGTATTTGCCTTCTTACCTCATTTTTTGTCATATAAAAGATAGAAACAGGACTACCAGCTGTGAAAGAAGCGCTAACTCTTAAATATCTGGGATAGAAATGTGAAAGATGTATTGACCTGGTTAAATATTTAGGTGGGAGAGTCCACGCCACTGGCATGTAGTATTTGTTGGATACTACATAGATACTACATAGAAAATAAATATGGCATCAGCTCACTAATACAGTTAATATATTGAGCATCAACACATTTCAGCCAGCATGCGGTTGGGATCTACTCTCTGTAGGAGTGTAACATAAGCGCAGTGTGTCTACCTGTTTAACAGCATATCTATCCCATGAAAGGACTAATTGGGAAAAGACATAGAATTATGCCACAAATAGATAAAATATCATTTGTTAAACAGAGACTCAATGGAAAATTAACAAGTACCACATCTCTGGTGTTCCCTTACTTACCCAAACTAATTTTCCAAAACTTCCAAGGAACCGAGAATCTGGATCTACATTCATGTCGTGTTGCTTAAATTCCAAGGTAAATCTTAAGGGCCAAAGAGTAATTCAGAGAATGAGATGTTAAAATGCATCTTAGGTGCTGAGTTAATGATACTCACAGGTATATAGCTTTGGGGTTATATTTTAAAACTGAAAATAATTTCATTTTTTGAGTGTACAACTTTACTCACCTAAGTTATTACTTTCCCATTGGAAAAGTAACCCATCATTAAATTTTCCTCCAAGGAGGAAGCCGCTTGCCTGCAGTTACACACAACTCATCATTGCACTTTCTCATTACCATATGTGTCGCCTCCAATTTGGGGTCTCATTTTCCTTACAAGGCAGCTCGAAGAGCTTCCTCTCTGTCTATTTATTCAAACAAATGATGACCTTTCAAGCCAAGAAAATAACTCTCACAAGTGAAAAGATATTTTTATTGATGTGAAGACCAAACTGTGGCTTCTTTCACACAAAATATTTATTTTCCTTCCATAATTACAGTTTACCACCTATGTAAATATCGCTGAAGTGGTGCTCGGTGAGGCTTAGAAACCAAAGCCACCCCAAAGATGCCCAAAGTTATTGCAGGTTCTACTGAGTACAGGGAAACTGAGACAGTTCAGGGGTGCCCATGTTCTTTCTGTTTTGCATTGTTGCTTAGTCACATCTGGGAGGTTTGAACCATTTTTAAAATTGTTATTATAATTCAGTGTGTATGATATTTCTAATATTTCTATTCCTAAGACATTTAATATACAAGGTACCTGCTTTTGTCATGACTTTCATGATCTGTGCAAATAAGTAATAAAGTAAATTAGACTTGTGGCTGACCACTTTTAAAGTCAAGAAAAGTTAAAAGGTCAAATATTTGCTCCAGGCTTCTAAGAACCAGCCTGATGCAGCATATTTGCAGAGCTGTTATCCCACTGTGGAAGGAGCTTTAGAATCCAATGCTGTATGACGCCGATGATGAGAGAGAGGATTCATAGCCATATGTTACTGATGCATTTTATTAGACACCGATTGTCTATGCTCGTTTCGGATACTGCTGTTCCCCTCTGTGCCGTCCAGTGCATGTGATAATCAGATATAGTAAAATGTGGTTTAGAGTATTTAATATTCACTGGAGATAAAAGTGCACTTTAATTTATGTTTGCTTGCTGTTCCCTTTCCTCGGGCCATCTTCTTTCCTTTTCGTTAAAAAAGCAGTGAGCAAATACAAATACACATGGAAAAAAAATAGGAAAAACTTCAGTTGTGCAAATATGATGACAAAATATTCATTTTGTGAATATTTTCAGTACAGTAGATTTGCAAATAATTTTGTTAAAAATAATCTGTACAGTGAGACAGATTTACACCCTCCACCCTCAATGAATAAATTATTCTATCCATAGCAGAATATCTGCCTGGTGTGAAGGGAGGCTATTAAAAGTTCTCTTGGGATGGAAACTTTCTGAGTTGGTGATGAGTTTTCATGCTGTAATACATGGTAGTTTTTCTTTTCTTTTTTCTTTGAGTGTATGATTTGGTCACAGTTGACTGAAAGTCAATTACTTTGAATTTTGGCAAGTTATGTTTATAACACATCTAGACAGGGTGGATTTATAGGTTGACTACAATATGCAGAATGTCTCTAAACAAGTACACAGTTGTGCTCACTTTGGTATTTTAGATTGGTGGAAAATGAAGGGTAGAAATGATTATATATTTCCAAGTCACATACCAGCCAATCTCTGAAAAATTTAAAGTGCTTTCCATCTCTAAAATGCTTTAGTGGTGTGCATGTCAGTCCAAGGGAAGTAACCACCATGGGTGTGGTTTCTCTAAATATTACCATGGATGAGGAGTGGTGAATAGTCACATGGAAGCAAAGGGGGGAAAGTTGAAGGACTGTCAAAGAGTAAGACCCTCTGTTGAGGCATATCACCAGTCAATGAAGAAGAACAGTGAGGCACAATGATGGACTGAGTATAAATTCCACTAAAAAATTGGCTCTAACAATGAATAGGATAGTCAAACACTGGAATAATCTTTGTTTGCATAACTTTGATAGTAAATCTGTGAAAGATTTACTGTCTGGTTCCAAAATTGTCACACAATGCCTTTTCAACTTCCCTGTGGTGGAACTAAGGTGGGCCAAGGGAGTCCTACTGGATGTTGTGGTATTATGACTGTGTTTTATTAAAATGAGTTTTATTATTTCTGATTTATGTGACTTATGCAGCTGGTGGTGTGCAGAGGTAGGATTAGTCTAGTTGGATCGCAAGGATGGCAGATTGAGGGTGCTTTTTTCCTTTGTTTTTTTAATTGCTGCTTGTACCTTTGAAGGTTTTCTGAAGGATACTGCTGAAGCAGTAATAGAGGAGAGATGCTTACTTGATATAGAGGTTTATTGTAACCCCATCAACTGTCAAATCCACAACTTCTGAATTAAAGAGTGTTTTCATTAATGAGTTTTTCTTGAAGTTATGAATCTGTCAGTTGTTCATGAACTCCCTGTCCTCCAAGGTGACCTATTTATCATGATAAACTGTATTTATCATCTTCATTAAATAAGCTACCCATCACCATGCAAAGGGCTGCACTTCATGTCTGTGGCACAGTCTTTATCCAGCCACCAAGGTTGGCTTAGGTTATACCGAACAACCTTTGCCAATCTCCAGTTACCCTGGGCCTCAATTTTCCACTACCATCCTTATTTCTGACTGCTTGAATACCAGTAATGCATACAAATCTGGCTGAATTTCTGTCTCTGAGGCCTGTCCTCACTTTCATCTCCAGAGAGCCACCATCTACAGAGTATTTTATCATTTGAACCTTGTGCTAAGTGTCCCCTCATCTGGCAAGAGGGCCAGGGTTGAGATGATGGAATGCAGAGGATATTGATTCATATGTTGGAGTTGTTTGTAGATTGTGTGACCTGAAGCAAGTTATTTAACTTCTCTGAGTCTATTTCCATCCTCTGTAAAATAAACAAAGTCAAAATACAGCCCTCACAAGAGCCTTCTGGACGTTACAAAACTGCGTGGAAGAGGGTTAACAGTCTTGTGTAGCCAGTACTCAGGAAATTATTTCCATTCCTAATCCTCAGGAGGGGCCTGGCACGTAGGTGCCACTGACTTCTATATAGCTAGTACAGAGAGGAATTTAAATTGGAATTTTGAGGACAATGAAGTCTGAATTCTTCCCTGTGTTCCATATTTTACCCTCCTCTGAATTACTAAATATTTATCCATTACAAATTTAACATTTATAAAAATCTATCTCTGCTGTAGTTTATATAGATGTCCCATATCCCCACCAAAAATGTTTTAATGAAATAAAGACAGCCACAACTTCATGGCTTGTACACAATAAGAGGGTCTCCAAACGTGTGTTAAGGTGGTCGCTTAGGCGTGAGGACTAACAGCTGTGTTTGTAGGATTTTCTGTTGTTATGAGTGTTTTTTGATTATTTGTGTGGCTGACTGATTTATGACAATAAAAATACCTACCATTTTACAAATGTGAAAAAAGTCCAGCACAACCTTTGGTTAGTATTGAGGAATACATAAATGTGGAAAAAAAAAAAAAAAGAGGACCCCTGGTCCCTTGGTTACTTGTTTACTCAGCATCATGAAGCTTGTTAATGGATATTTGATAAAAATACAATATTAATTTCAGATAACACAGGTCACAGACACCTCCTTCTTACTATACTGTATGGTGTTCCATTTTTATTTTGTATTAATGTTAATAACTTAGCTGTGTCATAGACTGCTACCTGGTAGAAAGTGCCTAAGAAGAGGAGTATAAGTAGGAAAAATTAGTCTGAGAAAGGCCTTAGATGTCCTTTAAGTGTTCAGGTTTTAGATTGCAGTGAAGAAAAGCTGGGGTGGTTGCTGTGGACAGACACTACCTCTAAATTATTGAACACTACTAAGTCATGGATTTGAGGTACTTAACTCGGTCTTTGGGTCCTTACAAGTGGGCCCCTTCATACCATGCCATCCTTACCATATAAAATTTAAAAGGTAAGTTAATCTTTGAATTAAATGAAATAGAAACTGAAAAGAAAAAATATACCATTTAAAAATACTGGAAACAGAGAACTGGTGGACTCTAAACTTAGGCAAAAGTGCAAGAATCCTAGAACATTTGGTTTCATTATTTGGGTTATAACTTATATGCAGACGTGGTATGCTGTGTATGATTTACTATTCAAAATGCAATCAAGTCATCTTTGTTTGATAGATTGGTATTTTCAGTGTTCATAACAAAAGATTTTCTACCCACTATTGCCTGATTCCTTTCCAACATGGTATTTGAAATTAGATAATGGGATATCTTATAAATATAACACAGACTTCTCTAGGGTGTGCCCCAGGACCTGCATGGATCATCTGAAATGAAAGTCATCCCCCAAGCAAGAAGGGAATGCTGGGGAAGTGATGTTGGCTCTGGAATCTTATCATATTTATCTGCATTTGCCTGGACAGCGATTACCCTTCAAGCATTGCTGAGGCCTTCGGAAATTATTGAAATGCATTTTTTATCACTTTTCAAAAGTGCCTCATGAAACTCTCGTTGCACTGCATGGAAACTACCCAGGGGAGGGAAATGAGAAATCCGATCCAAACCCAGGGGAAGGTCTTACTACATTGGGAATTAACACACATAAGGACTATACAGAAATTATCTGGGAATGGTGTTTATTCTTACTGCCACTGCTTAGTTAAAAAGTTTTTATATTTTTCATTCCTGACGTTGGAAATAAACACCTACCTAAAAATTCATATAGTTAACTATAAAAAGTCAAGGGTTTAGCCCAAACCTTGGCACCCACCAGACTTACTTTCCGATTCTCTTTCTGTCTCATAGAGAATCCATCACACTCAGCTGTGACTGTTTCTACCTAACAGCAAATACTACATCAGAAAGTAATAAATCTAAACACATGACTAGTAGCCTCTAATGGATCTGCTTCACATCTCAGAAAAGTGTTTATTTCAAATTAATGTGTCCTGACATAAGGAGAGGGTGTTTTCAGCCAAAATATTTAAATTGCAGCTGCTGCATGATTGATCAGTTGTCTGAGGGCCATGTGTAAATGATTGCTGTGGTGACAAGCTACCGAAGACAAGAGATTTAACTGGAGTGTCAGACAGAAGACAGTAGCCAGCTTCCATATGGCCCTAGCCTGGCTCATCTGAGCTCCACAGTGGCGGTAGGATGTAGACCACTCGAATGGTCATCTTTGTAGCTTTTCTTACCACTGGCCATCATATAAAGAGAACAGAAGGACAGAACACATTATTGGGGTTTCAATAAACTTCATGATTTCTGTTTTTGACTTGTTAACATGGCCGAATTGACCTGGCACACTTTGAGAGTATACCAGCTTAGACAACTCTACTCAATTTTTCTTCCTTTCCTTTCCTTACTGTAGCTTTTTCTTTCTCTCCTACCCCCCACTTTCTCTCCTTCCTTTTCATCCTAGAACATTCAAATAGTGGAAACACTCACTCAGTAGAGAGAAAATATTAAGAAATAGCAAATCTGGAGGATGTGTAACATAAAGAAATAAACTCTTAAGTGAGACCTGGCTCCTAAGTAGCTCTTAACTAAGGTATTACTTCATCTTATTTTACTGTTACCAAATGAGTAACTGTAAGATGGATGTTGCAGTGGTAGAATTTGAGCAATGAAGCCTCAAAGTCATACAATGTGCAAGTGAGAGAAACAGCATCCAAACTTGAGCCTCAGTGGAATCCTTTTACCCTAAGTGCCAGCACTGAGAGAAATCAGCCATACTTTCTATGAAAAAGAGAAAGGCTAATATTTAGAATGTTGAAGATGATCATTTACCAATTATCTAAAGTTGATATTTTCACATTCATTCAAACAAGCATTTAAAGGGAAAAAGAGTTTCTTTATTTCTGTATAATTACATAGCCTTGGGGGTCTTGCTGATTTTATAGTATACCCAAAGACAGTTACCACTACTGGGACAGCTATGTATCATTTTTTTGTATAATTAATAAAAAAAACTCATTCAATTTATTTTTAATGTATACGAAAAAGGTAAGACAAAATTTTGTAACAAAATAATAAGAGAATAACAATAGTTAATACATCACATGCTGTTTCCTTTAAAGTAGTTGCTCAGGGTATAAGATACGGGTATAAAAATTTCTCCAATCCATATTAGCACAAATCTTCCTTTTCTCTCGCATGCCTGTGTCTGGTGATCTGAGACACTACTTTGAATTTAACAAAATGTATTATAACAACTATTATTGATTTCCTATCACCTTGTTTTGAAATTCTGTACCATTTTTATTGTTTTCATTGTTTGTTTTTGCAATTATGTTTGTTTTTTCTCTTTTTAAAAATAAAACAATAAAACTAAAAACTAAAAATAAATAAATAAATTAACTAAGAGATACTAAGAGTATAACTGATTTGAATTTCTTTCCTTTTCCCTACTCTCATTTCCCCTTCCAGCAATCGTAGCTCCTTTTTCCTTTTGAAAGATTTCTTCCCATTTCACAATATCTAAATACATTTTAGAACTTGTTTATTCTTTCAGTTTCTCACATCAGAGAGACAAGACAATGTTTACATGTATGAGTCTGATTTATTTCACTTATGAGTGTAGTCTCAATTTGCATTCATTTACCTATCAAAGTCTCAGGTTTATCCTGCCTCATGGCTGAATAGTACTCCACTGAATGAAAATACCACACCTTTTTTATCCATTCCTTGGTTAATTGGCATTTGGGTTGTTTCCAAGATTTAGATATTACAAACTGTACTGCTATAAAAAGCGGGTGCACACATATTGCTGTGATATGATATTTTTAATTCTTCTGAGAAGTTACTCAGAGGTGGAATAGCTGCATTGAATAAGACCTCTAGTCCTAGTTTGTTGAGGAAACTTCACACTGATTTCCACAGTGGTTGTACAGTCTACACTCCCACCAACAGTGGAGAAGGGTTCCTTTTTCCCCATAGCTCCTCCTTTTCTTATTGGTTGCTTTTTTGATAATAGCCATTTTTTTCTAGGGCGATGTGGAATTTTAGTGTCATTTTAATCTGCATCACTTGAATGACCAGTGATGTTGAACCTTTTTTCCTATATTCATTTGTCATTTGTATTGCTGCATCTGAGAAATGTGTATGAATCTCAGATGCCCATTTTTAGATTGGGCCTTTCAATTTGGGGAGGATCAGACTTTTTTCAATTCTCTATATATTCTAGATAGAAGATCTTTATCTGGTGGAAAATTGACTAAAATTTCTTCCCAATTTGTGGGTTTTCTTTGCACTCTGTTGGTGATTTCTTTCGATGTGCAAAAGCTTTTTAATAAGATGAAATCCCACTTGTTGATTCCTTGAAGTATTTCCCATGAATTCTGGGTTTTGTTGATGAAATCTCTGCCTGCCCCTTCATCTTCAAGACTTCCACCTACTTCTTCCAGTAGATCTAGTGTTTTTTTAAATATTTAGATCTTTAAGCCATTTTGACTTTATTTTGGTGCACAGTGACAGGCATAGGTCTAGTTTTAGTCTTTCACATATAGAGAGCCAATTTTTCCAGCACCGTTTATTGAAGAGGCTATCTTTCTTCCAGTGAACATGCTTGGCCCCTTTGTCAAAGATAAGGTAGCTAAGTGTCTTTGGAGGTGTGTCTGTATCTGCCAATTTGTTCTACTGGATCCTCAGGTCTGTTTTTTGCCAGTACCATGCTGATTTGATCACAGTAGCTTTGTAGTATAATTTCAAGTCAGGAATTGTGATGCCTCCTGCCTCGCCTTTGTTGCCCAGTATTGCCTTTGCTAATGTAGGTCTCTTCTGGTTCCAGATGAATTTTAACAGTGTTTTCTCTAGTTCTGTGAGGTATGCTAATGGTATTTTGATAGGAATTCATTAAATCTGTACAACGATTTTAGTAGTTTGGCCATTTTCATTATTGTTCTTCCTACCCATGAGCAAGGTATGTATTTCCATTTTCTGGTATCCTCTTCAATCTCCTTTTTCAGAGTACTGTAATTTTTAATATATAGATCTTTTACTTCCTTTGTAGATTGGTTCCTAAGTATTTCATTTTTTTAGTTGCTATTTGAAGGGTGTGGTCTCCTTAATTTCTCTCTCAGTCTGTTTGTTGTTTGTGTACAGGAATGCTATTGACTTTTGAGGGTTGGCTTTGTATCCCCCTATGCTCCTGAATTTGATTAAATCTAGAACTCTTTCAGTGGAGTTTTGGGGTCTTCTATGTATAGTATCATGTCATCTGCAAATAATAATTTAACTTCTTCCTTTCCTATCTTTATTCTTTTTATTTCTCTCTCTTGTCTAATTACTTTGGCTAGTATTTCCACTTTATTGAATAGGAGTGGTGATAGTGAATATCCTTGTCTTGTTCCTAATTTCAGACTGAACACTTTTAGTTTTTGTCCATTTAGTATGATGTTGCCTGTTGGTTTGTCATAGATGGCTTTTATCAGATTGAAATAAAGACCATCTATTCTGACTTTCTGTTGGATTTTTATCATAAATGAGTGTTGGAGTTTATCAAAAGCTTTTCTACATGTATTGAGATGATCATGTGATTTTTGTCTGTGACTCTGTTGATATCGTGTATTACATTTATTGATTTGCATATGTGGAACCATCCCTGCATTCCTGGGATGAATCCCACTTATTCATGGTGTATAATCTTTTTGATTATTTACTTCATTCTGTTGCTAGTATCTTACTGAGGATTTTTGCATCTATGTTCATGAGGGAGATTGGCCTGTAGTTCTCTTTTTTGGTTGGGTCTTTCCCTGGTTTTGATATAAGGGTAGTTCTTGCCTCTAGCAATGAGTAAGGGAGTATTGCTTTCCTTTCAATTACATTAAAGAGTTTGAGGAGTATTGATATTAAATCTCTAAATTTCTTGTACAATTCAGCAGTGAATCAATCAAGACATGAGCTTTTATTTTTTGGTAAGTTTATAATTACATTTTCAATTTCATCGACTGATATTTGGTTATTCAGAATTTTTATATCCTCTTGATTCAGCTTTCATAAATCAGAAGACTCTAAGAATTGGAGAGCCACATATTCTGAGTCTGTTGGGAACGTTAATCATAGATTTCTTTCAGAAGGCTTGTGCAAATCCTGAAGATGAAAATAATTAAGCTGCATTAAGATTCCATACTGAATGATTCAGCACCATCTATTTCTATATGAATATTAATAATGTTTCACAGAATAACAGATGTTCATTTTTAATTTCTTTTCTTTGCCTGGAGTAGCTATTTTGGTCAAATTTGTAAACAAAAATGTATATTTTTCCATTCACCTATTTACTAATGTTAGCCTCCTATGAATTCCTTTTGCGTTTTGTTTATTTTTGTCTTGCATTCTGAATTATGCAAATCCAATTGCTACTATAAAAATCACTGTGTAGGAGAAAATAGGCTGTTAGACTGATACTTTTTTTAGTGTGTTACTTGAGGACTATTGTACAGTTTACACCAAACTCATGTTGTAATTTTCACTTGAAAAGGCCATTTTGAGCCAAATGATGATCCTCATTTAAAACCTTAACTTTCATACTCAGGTACAATGACATCCACGGCTGAGATATATCAATAATCCCAATGTGCAGTCTCATTTTAGTTCCTAATATGAAATATATCCTTCTTCTGTTGTTGCACTTTTATGAGATAAAAGCTACAGATATGTTCTCTGCTGTTGTACATGATAGATAAGAAAACTGATTCTCATGTTTCACCTGTTTTTAATAAAAATGTGAGAATGGACCCAGGCTCTTCACTGAATATAGAATAGCCCGTTCTCATGTCCAATAGATATAATTTTATTGTGCCAATGGACTTTAGCTTGCCTAGTTTCTCTAGAGTTGCACTGGAGTGACTGGTAACCCAAGTTGCTTCTGCTTTGATGTTCATGGCTTTCTTCTCATGGTGAAGCCCTGATTGGCATTCACAGACACTGGGGGAAGCCGGGCAAAGCTAGCATGAGACCATCCTTCCCTGAGGTCAAGCCGGAAGGAATGCTTTCACAACCACACTCAGTTCCCAGCATCTTTCTCTTCGGAATTGGCTCCAGGCCTGCCACAGAATTGTTTCTCAGCTAAAGTCACAGAGACCCAAATTTACATCCACTTTTGCTTTCAGTGACCTCTTATATCTTACAGGACCCCAACTTTAAAAGCAACTGGGTTGAACCAGTCAGCCTGCTATCTGTGAGCAATTATACCTTATTTTTGTCAATAGCTTTCAATTTTGTCAGAAAAAAAAGGACTCCACAAACTTAATGTATCAAAAAAAGGGGAAGGAAACACATATACATGTATTAATTTTAAAAGAAATGGGAAAACCTAGCACCCCAGGGTGGAAAGTGGCTTTAAAAGCCTTTTCCTCCAAAGTTTCAGATGTCTGAGAGCAGATCAGTTAAGTAGTTGATTAAGTCTAAAGAGGTGAAAACATATTTTATCTCAGATAATTTTGTGCTTTATAAAACAGTATTGTTTAATTTAGTGGCCTATTTAATGTTGGCCAGAAAAATAAACAACAAAATTATATCACCACCTCAAAACTCTCTTTCTCATTTTAGATTCTGTTCATTGTTTCTAGTTTACTCCTTTGAGGCAAAATTTGGAAGACAGCTTTCATGTGCCACTGGAGACTTCTTGAGGACTACTGTCCCTCTTTCTTTTGAAATGGGACATCTTCTGGTTCTATTCTTTTTGATGGGCAGTCTCTCCTGAAGGTGTGCGGTTGTTATCGCCCCTCAAAAAAACATATATCACATTGCATTCCTCATACATGCAGGAAGAAATGAAAAATAGGCATTCCTAAGGCATAATTTTACAATATATGACAGAAGATTTTAAAATGTATTTACCCATTGATCTAGCAAGTACTTTTGTAGAAATTTTGCCTTAAGTAATACTGAGAGGTATAAGGTTTATGTACAGCAATAGTCAACAAAATATTAATAACAACAACAATAACAATAATAATGGAAATTTGGGGAAAAACAGCTTAATTTTCCAAAAACAGTAGGTTAGTTAATAATCAAGGCTTTCTGCCTCTGTGTGGTAGATTAAGAACATACATTCCTTCCTGAGCATACACTCTGAAGTTATCAATATGTAATACAGCAGCCATTGTTAATTCCCTGTCACCTCTTCTGTAATTCAGTTTTGATTGTACTGTTCTTATGCTACTTTTTAAGTGGCTGTCTGTTATTAATATGTTTTTGTTCTTTTACTTTTAAAATAAGAAAGAATATTTGTTCCTTTATAATAATTCATTAAAAGGTAATAGTATAAACCTATATCACTACAGAGCACTATGGAAGAAGTGGAATCTTTTTGGGAGAAAGGCAAGGGAACTCCACAAATTTCCAGATGCAGCCAACCCAAGATACAGTATAAAACGGATACTGATCGATTCATTTTAAGGAAGGGGCCTAGAGGAGCCTGGGGGTGGAGAAACAGCTCCGAAATCCACAGGCCGCTCTGTTGGTTTGGGCAGGTGAGAACTCTCAGGCACGGCTGAAAGTGCTGTGCACAGGGATCCCGTTTTCTCTCTCAGGAAGGATTTCGCTCAGCCCAAAGGCTTCTCAATTGCTGCAGACCCACCTAAATTACCTAGAATGGTGAGAAAGAGAGAAAAAAATGTTCTCTTGGAAATTTTATAATTTTGCAAACTATATTGATGAATATATATGAATCATATAAACAATATGTAAAATGTACACTTGTCTGGAATTGTTTAAATTGGTGGAAAGCCTAGAAAAAAGAGGAAAACATGGTCTAAAAATGATAAAAATCTAATAGTTGGGAAATATGAGTTAAAAGGTTAGAGACATTAGAATCAATCCGTGCATTCCAGCATGTGGCAACTAAAAGCTTCACCAAAAAGGAAGAAAATCTCTACAGAGAAATACTAAAAAACAGACAATGCAGGAAAGATTTCTTTCCAGGATCTTTATAATTAAAGTTTGTCACTGCGTAGAGAATGGAATAAGGACATCCATAGCTAGACATACCAGTGTATAAAATTTCAGAGCAACAAAGCTAAAGAAACTATCCTAAAAAATTTCAGATAGCTGCAAAATTTTAACAAAAGTACAGTTTTTCTGTAAAAAAAAGGAGGTCTTAATCAGCTATAATTGCTTGCTTAAATACAGGGGTATAATACATTTAAACAAAACAGCAGGAAAATGGTTTTGAACACAAAATTCTACTAGCAAATGGTTATCTGCAGGTGGAGTGACCAATTATTTCATTTGCATTTGTGGTATTTTTGTATTAATCTATATTTTCAGGAGATTTATGTAACATGATTTTATAGTTTTAAAAGTTTAATACACAAAAGCAAAAAATATGTATAACCTAAGTATTGCTTAGTAATATAGGTTATAACATAATTCCTTCAATATGCATCATTTCTACTGAATAGCAGTGTTATGGCTCATGTCTAAATGTCACCCCAAAGCCTCTTGCATCATAGGTGGGGCTTTTTCAGAGGTGGCTAGATCTAGAGCATGTGATTCATGGTGCAATGCCAAGATAAAGGGCACTAGGATTAAGGATGTGAGTGCTACCTGCCTTGAGTGGCCTGGATAAGAAGAAAGGGACAGAAAGATGCTGGTAAGGTCCCTTGCTTGCTTTGCTACCTTCTGGGTACCAAGAACTGTTTCTCCTCTGTGGTGCCTGTCTGCTATACCACCCTGCCTTGGAGAAAACCAACTATGAATTGAAACCTCTACACACTGTGAGTTAAATAAACCTTTCCTTCTTTAATTTTGGGCGTGAGGTATTTTGTCTCAACAATAAGAGAAGTAACTAAGACAAGTGACTGAAATTGGATTAGTCTTTTTGGTGACAATATAGATACTGTATCTCATTGAAGGTATTGGCACTGGAGGCCCTAAAATACTTTTTACTTATATGTCCCTAAGACATCTTTGCCTGGCTCAGAATCTGAACATTTATTTCTTGCTTCCTTATTGTTGCTATGTGCAGAGTTTTATGTTATCCCTTTTAAATTCTTTTTATTTGAGAAGCCCATCATGTACACTGTTGGCATTTTTGTGGCTGCTGATTTTTATCTTATATATAAAATCCAAACGAATAAATCTGTTGGTCTTCCAGTTAAAAGAAGCAAGTTGACTCCTTGGCTTGTCATCTTACAGTATCCTGTTCTGTGTAGCGGAGGAGGAAAAATTATTCATGGAAAGGGGCATTAATTCACCTAGTTGCAAAGGACTGCTTCTTGAACTGGAAAAGGCCATTTGCAAAATTGTTTTCTTCTGGCTTAAAATAGATGATCTGCTTCCTCTAAAACAAGTGATTGACTCTTGTTTCGTGGAATTTAATCCTTAGGCTCCACAATGACTTAATGAGTGTGAACCCCTTAAGTACAGAAGACAAGGACACTGGGACATACTGTTCTCTTTTATGCCACCAGAAATAACATTTCAGCTGGTGGAGATTTACCACATTGAGTACATGGTCACAATGAAAAGGTAGATGGTTTACTCACAGTGGTTTTGATTATCTTAATAAGCAGAATAATTTTTTAACTCTTTCTAGAAGAAACATGTTGGATAATAAGCACTTTTTTCAAATAGTTTGATTGATCTATCAATCAAAATTACCACCTAACAAAAGAAGTACTATACTTACCAAAGTCACAATGTTTCTATCATGACAACTAGTATGGTGTATTATTAAAACCAGCTTTCACTTTGTTTTAATTTCATCCAAGATGTTATGCACAATTTAAGACAGGTGAAATGTTAATTACTGGTCTACAGATGTAGAGAATGACTAATCGAATAATGTGGTAGCTCACTGAGATTTTACATTATGTATAGAGAAATCCTAATTATGGTATTTAAGAATAAAATTAGAGGAAGCTAGGTTTTAAATAGCTATTGGAAGTGGTTACATGTACATATTTAGCTTGCCTTAGGCTTTCTTTTTTTTTCCTAGGCACACAAAAAATTAAACACTGCAGAGTTCACAGAGCTGGAAAGGAAAGTCAGGCAAAATTTAATGCTCAGAGGATTCTACTGTGTACTAGATACTTAGTGGACTTAAAACGAGTCTCCAGTTGCCAAATTGTTTGTAATTAAATGAAACAAGAAGGATATAAGAAATGACCTATAAACAAAAGGATGCTGAAGAAAAGATTACACAGAATGTACAATGCTATAAAGGTAGAGGTTGGATCAAGGTCATAACTGGAATCGACAGGCAGGTGAGCTGGAGAAATGAGATGATGGTAAGTTTGGCTGTTCAATATTCATTCAGCTAAATGCCTAGGTGAAGACAATTAAAACCAGCATTGGTCTGTGGTTCTGTTTTAGTTGTGGGGAATGACCATAGATGGAAGAGAGCATTAAAGAGGATGCAGTCCACCCCCTTATGTCAAAAGCTCTCTGCAGCTGTCTCAGCAAGACAAGGCTAAGGGAAATGTGTTTATCTGTAGGAATTTCTCTGTCTTTATGCATAGTCTCTAGAGCATTTCACACAAACCACTCTGGTGATTCTAGGTCTAAAGTGGCCCTTTGGGGACAATGTTTCTATGTGCTTCAGTGGCATTTTTAAAAGGAAATATTGTCAGGAAAGGAAAGTGAGCCAAACCAGTACTAACCAATGCCACATATTCCGACTACAGTTTTGAAGTCCATGTTGAACATATCATGGAACAAAAAAGATGACCCACAAGTAAGTCATCTGCTGATACCATCTCTGACATCAATATAAATATGTAATGTGTGCAAGCTTACAAAATAAATCACTTGCTTGAACAGACACAAAAAATAAGCTTCAGAGGATGTAATCTTTTAATTTCAGAAGACATCCAAGGAAAACAAAACTAAGATCGTCAGACCCAAACTTCTTCAAAGGGCTTTTAAATATGTCACATTTGATGGAAGAATCATTCAAGTTCCCAAGTAATGGTGTAACTGGATGTAAACATAGGACGTGACAGATGGACAGGATAGGTGACCTTGGAAGGCCAATTAAACTCTGTAAGTCTTCACTTTCATAGCAGGAGTGATACATCTAAAAGTGATTTAAACCATAAAGGTTAATAAAACATGAGGTGTTATTGGCACTGTCTTCTTTGTAACTTTAGGCTAACTCATTCAGTTATGACAAAACTTCTTCCTTTGTCTTATAAAGTGACAGAGCTTGTAGTATCTCTCAAGCCCAATCTCTGTCAGATCTAAAATATTCATGTGTCTACTGAACATAGTTGCTCCTTAAATTGCTAACATCAACTTGCAAATCAAACTTTAATTCTGGGCAGAAGAAACTCTGTTATGGAAAAAGTATTTGCTTCCACATAACAGCAAACCATGTGTATCTATGAGCAGCTTCCACCAGAGGCAAACTTTTCTCAGTCATCTGCTGACGTTGGCATTGCCCATTATTGATACTTTTACTTGGCTTACCTAAGAACTGTATTTAACCAATGGCTTTGAGAACTGCTAGTGTTAAGCCTAGAAGCAGCTCTGCTCATCCGCATTTGTTAAGGTTGTGAGAAGAGGAACCAACCTGTAATTTTCTGGTGCACCCTAATTAAAAATGAAGAATGAAAATAATGTTGTGCTCTCATCAGAGGCACTTAGCCTGATTGAGCACTTGCTTTTTGTTCAGCATAAAATTGCTGCAAATATTTTCATATGTCTAAAGTGGGGATAACAAAGAAAATGCAGTAAATTCATAGGCATCAATGTTATCAGTGCTTAGCTGACATGCGTTCCTTATGTTCAGTTTGCTGGGATTACTTATTTCACTACCGGGCCACTTTACCAGGTATTCTCTGTCATAAAAAAGAAAGGTACTAGGTATTCTCTGTTATAAAAAAGAAAGCTTGGTTTAAACATGGTTGTATTGTCCTTGCCCCCAAAGCAGTTCAAAATAAGCATTTCATAATTCATCCTGAATATCTTAGGCAGTTCCATAAGCTTCTCCAAAGGAAATAAAGGTCTATGGTTGGTTATATAAGCAGACAGTGGCCCCTGTATTTGTCCAACTTCAAACAGATCAGATGGAATTCCACACCTGACGTTTTTGTAATGTCTATTCCTATCCTCACAGCAAGTCCCCTCTTGGAAATCACTCAGTGCTTTGCACACAGTGTGCCTTTAGTGTGGACAACCTACAGGACTCATTCCTAAGCAACATTGCTCTAAACACCCTGGCAACAACAAATAGTAGTAGTTAGATCAGTCAAATTTATGTGAATGCCTCAAGAGGGAAGATAACTATAGATTAATCAAGCATATCTTGTTAACCAGCAAGGACTAGAAATTCAGGCTTTTGAATCAATGTAGAAGCTGTATGTGGAAAGCTTTAAAATTGGAACTGAGATGCTGCTCTTGCATTTAGCACCCTGTCCTGGGGTGCAGACAGCCTGAATAAGGAACCAGGCAGGTCTGGTATGTCTGAAGAGCTGGTCTTGTAGGTCTTGGCAGAGTGAAAGCCAGGTGTTAGGGAGCAAGACAAAAACTATGAAAGCTGGAACACTGAGCCCCGGGGACACTGAGTCAGAGGGCTGGAAGAAGGAAAACATCCTCCCCAGTTCTTAAATGTCTCAGCTGCACCTGGGCTTTATGGGCAGCCTGAGATCTCTACTGGAGATGCTGAGGGAGCTGCTAGGGTTTCAGGTTGCTAGGATTCACACAGGGGCACTATCTGGACTCTTTTCAGAAACTGTTTAAACTGGATCCTTTGGTTAAGAGACTCTATTGGGGGATTTAAACTAACACATTTTACTTTTAAAGCTGTTTTAGGTTCACAACAAAATTGAGCAGGAAGTACAAAGATATATCACATGCCCCTTGCCTTTACACTTGCATGGCCTCCCTCGTCACTGACATCAGGATCCAGGATGGAACATTTCCTACAGCTGATAAACTTACATTGAAGCATCATCATCACCCAAAGTCCATAGTGGACATTAGGGCTCCCTTTCGGTGCTGTGCATTGTACTGGTTTGGACAAATGTAAGGTGGCATGTGTCCACCATCACGCAGAACCCTTCTGTACTTTAAAAATTCTCTGCACTCTGCCTATTCATTCCTCCCTCCTCCTTAGTCTCTTAGGACTGTTAAATTGACTAAGAATGAAAGGATAACTTTTTGGAAGTGCAACATAATAACAGTCAGGTTAACTGTCCTGTCAGTGTGATTTTTACTCAAATTCTTGCAGGTGATACCGTTTGTAGGATACTGTGCATTTGAGACATTTCTCTTCCTAGCATGTCGGCACTGAGCAGTTACATATGCATGCTGCAAACAATTACTGGGGCTCACTGGGCCACCCCAGCCTCTCAGTATTCCTGCTCCTCCGTTGTACCTAGAGTTGGTGGATCTTCTTGTGTGAAACTTGCCTCGCATCCTCAGGAGCTGCATTGTGCATTCCACTCCAAAGCAAGCCTTCCCTGTGTCACAGGCAGGCAGAATTCCAGAAAGTCCCAACAGGCCTGGAAAGGCGTTCCCCACAGCCTGTTTAAGCTCCGTCTGTCCGCTCTGCCTGCCCTCTGTACACCTGCACAAGTGACTTGAGTTGTACTGACTCCTCAGTTGAAGCAGTGCTTGCTTGTTTCCCCCAAGGGAAGGTGACAAAGGACAGACACTTCTTGCTGGCCCTCCCTTCTTTTCCTCCTTCAAATCGGATATTTGTTATTGTCAGGGTTTACCTGGGAGTCTTTTTGGATAATCTATTAATTCCTTTCTTCATTTGGGTTATCCTTTTTACTCTTTGGAAGGTAGGAAAACATTATGTGTTTCCTTTACTTTAGGATGACTATCCCCAAAGAGCAGGAGGAAATGAGCCTGTTTCTCTTTGTCCAGGATCACACCCCAGGAAACCAGCAGGGAGTTCCTAGAAGCCGGGCTGAGGATCCTGTGTGGGCCGAGGAGGGGCAGTTCCTGGGTCCCCAGACAAAAAGGTGTGAAAAAATCCTTAGAAGGTAAAGCAACACTGGAAATGTAACACTGAGGAAAATATCTTATGTTCACCAGACCAAGTAGTATGTGAAATAAGAAAGGGAGTAAACTACACGGGACCTTGGTAACCGCCATGGCCAAGTGTATCTCTTCCTAGGACGGTGGGTCCCTTTACTCCAGCACTTTGTTTTGCTAGTGGGGCGCTGATGAGTTTCTCAGGACAAGAAAGGTGAGACTGACCACTGCCCCCAACAATCCATCCTGTCTTGCCATCGCTTAGGTAACAATTGGCCTTGCACACAAATCGGTATTTTTGAGAACTTTTAAGGCAATGAGTTTAGAGGAAGAACAAAATTGTCAGCCTGCACAGCGTCCTCCTGCCGTTGAGTCTACTTCAGGTTCTGCCAACAGTGTTGTTTCTTGTCATCCTCACCCTTGCCTCTTGTGAGTGGTGGGAAGTTGTTGCAAGGTTTCTATAACAGCAATTCCCAAACCCAGCTTTACATGGAATCATCAGAAGAGCTTCTAAATATATACAGATGTAGATACGTATTCTACATAGATAAGTATCCCTAAGCTCATTCCTGAGCCATTCTGACAGTGTCTCCAGAGTGTGGCCTAGGAATCCCCATTTTTAAAGCCTCTCCACGGCACTGTGATACATTCAGCTGGGTCCAAGGCCGAGGAGTGACAGCAGAGAAACGCTGAGGCAGAGGCCTCGGTATTACCTCACATTGCCTGTGCTTCCTTCGGGCTTCTGTAAAAGTGAGCTGGAGGCCAGACGCAAGATGTTTTCTCCTTAGCACTGTGTACTCAATGCACATAAGAGGCTCTGACTGTCACAGGGCTCATGAGCAAGGAAAAAGAATGAAGAAAGGATCCAGGATTTGTTTATTTCACACTTCTCTTCCTTTTCCCATAACTAACCTAAGCATGCAGTGAAAAAGAAAAGCACTCAGTGTCAGTCCTCTGAATGCACAGTTAATAATGAACCATCCCTGGCCCTCTATTGACCATTAATGATCTGAATGAGGCACTGCAGTTAGTGAGCTTCACTGATGGCATAATCAGCGTCAGTCAATAAGAGTTGCAAAGGAATGAGGGCACTCAGGTAGGCTTTAAAGTTAGGAAATCTAATGAAATAACACCTTGGAGTATTGGATTTGTGAACCTTTCAGCCATCCTGTAGAAAAGCATTAAGTATGGTGACATGAGTTCAAGAAAACAGCAGCAGAAACCATTCTAGGCCTTCGGTTTACAAGCTCGCAACTGCACAGTATGTTTGTGGAAAATGAATAAACATTGCACCTAGAAGCTGCTTTACTTCTTCCCGTAATTATCTAAGCAGAGCTAATGACTTCGGATTAGGCTTCTGAAAAAATGAGACCATAGGAAGATGTGAACCTTGAAAGTAGAGCATGTAACATGGACATTTCAATATTAGCATTCTGACTTTCCAAAGCCAGGATAGTCCAACTGAACAATGTCTGAATCTCCTCTGACTTCTTTAGACCAATTGCCTCATAAAAGAAGGTCAGGAAAAATATTGATGCATGAAATCAATAATATTCAATTTGCCTGGCACACCCTTCACTTATTTTCTCACCACCAGTACTACTATCTTCATTCTTTGTCCTGTCAAGAGGGCCCCTGACCTCTTTATGCACACAGGCCTGGCTTTTACTCACCTAAGTAGGCCTCACACAAAGCCTGAAGCATCATCCACTTTAGGGAAATCTGGGTCCACATATAAAGAACAGCACAGGGGAGAGGGACCAGTGCTGGCTAGACCACTTCACGTGAGGCGGGAGGAATGTGCTCAGTTCTCTTCCACTCATCACCGGAGCAGCTCTCTGATATGGCAAGTTATGGAGAACACACAAACCTGTGTGTCCATCAGTGATGTTACAAAGCAGGTGCTGTTCAGTTCTTATTAGAATGGGAGGCAGCGAGAGAAACTTACTGAAGACACTCACACTTCCCTTTGTCTCTGTCTCTGTCTCTCTTTGTCTCTGTCTCTCTGGCTCTCTCTCCTTTTCACACTGAACATACAAATAAACACACACACACACACACACACACACACACACACACACACAAACTACAATTTTTTTTGAATATAGGAATTGTGTCCTAGAGCCTCCCCAATGATAAATACCAGGGATTGAATGTTTGTAGCCCCTCAAGTTCATATATTGGAACAATATTAAGAGAGGGGCTTTTGGGAAGCAATTAGGTCATGAGGATGGTTGTATTAGTGTTGAATGACTATTATTCCAATGTTTATACTATAATAATCAGCTTAGTGGATGTATAACACAAGATGTTGAAGATGGCCAAAAAAAAGAAGAATGAAGTAGTAAGCAATGTTGGCTAAAAATAGATTTAGAAATTAAAGCACAGTGCTGACCCCAGCCTGCAGTGTCCACACCCATCTAGAGGCCTGACTCTGCAGGTTTCTTCCTGCAAGCAGCTGTACCAGGTCACCTCTGAAACCTGCACCCAACAGCAAGGTTCCTGAGGACAGACCTCCCAGAGCTGGCTGCTCTGGGTCTCAGAGATTAGAGTGATAAAATCAGACCAAACAAGATCATAGCCTTTCTCCTATGAATATGATCAAAAGTGAAGATTTTCCCTGCAAGTAAATTACAGGGTAGGTACATAACTCATTCTTTCGGTTACTTACCAAATGTTTATTAAACACCTAGTAAATGTCAGGTACAGTCCTACCCTAGGGAAGATAAGCAATTTGATCCCACTGTTGGTGTATCCCAAAATGAACGGGCCTTGGACGTAGAGGTAGACCCCAGCCATATTTTTATGATCAGATACCATCTCCTAGGAAACTATGCCCCACACATCGGAGCAAGCCCAGAGGATCCTGATGTGGCATGTAATTGCATATAGTTTGATGTCCTAGAAGTTATCTGTATGCAGAGAAATTCTTCTCTAGTGGTAGTCTGAGCATCGTGAAATTTCAGGAGGGGCGGTCCATCCACCTCATTCTTTCTTAGGAATTCCAAACTTTGGCCTTACCAGCAAAAAAATTGCCTTTTGTCCTAAGTCTGTCTTACATGTGAGCCTGCCTTACACGTGTGACCTGCCTTGCAAGTAAGCAGCCTGTGTTCCTCTCTTAGATTTTATGTCTTTCCTAGCCCCTCACCTGCACTGGCAGTAACCCTGACCTGGCCGGTTTCCTCTCTGCCTCTGACCCATAACCTGCTCAGCTTCTGATTTCTCAGAGCCTGGCCAGACAAATCACCCAGCAATCATATAATTATGCAGTGAAAATAAAGTAACTAGGCTATCTAATGATGCATAATGCATAACCTCCTAAATATATGCATAATTTATTAATAAATTAAGACTATGGTAATAAAATAATAAGACATAAATAACACCGTAGCATCTACATGAATCATTTTACATGGAAAAGTATAAATTTAGTGAAGGATTCTCTGTGGAAATAGAATATGAGCGATTAGAAGATGGTCCTCTGCCTGTCTTCATTCCTTTTAGCTTTTGTCACTTTGTGTCCTCCTATGAACCCCTTGGTTTCTATGGTGCAGACACACATTTTTTTCTCCTCATCTCTAAGGAAGTCTCCTTATTAAGGCATCATCCAAAGCATCAATTAAGCACCTGCATATCCATAGGACTTTTTCAAGGGCTGTGTCTTCCCACATACTTTCTGTTTATGTTATTACTGTCTTATCCCAGACTTTTCCTGTGTTTCCTGTTATATGTGCACTCTCTCTCTCTCTCTCTCTCTCTCTCTCTCTCTCTCTCTCTCTCTGAGTTACCCCTTGTGGTCCATATTTGTTTATGTTCCTACATTTGCCAATTTATAATCCACATTGTGATCAACTTGAACGGTATCCTAATCTATGGTATGTTCTATATAATGACATTGAATATAAAGGTAGTAGATCAAGTAAACTAGTTAGTACTCTGAAGGTTGGATTTCTAATTATGATCCATTCGAATATAAAATACATGCACTATATAGAATTGCAGTTCTGCAGCATAACAGATTTTCTTATATGGCATACTTGCCCAATGATAAATTAAGCCAGGTTTTCTGATTTCATTGCTTATACTTTATATGAACCAGTCTTGGTTTTTTTCATCCTCACTTTACTCAGCAACCTATGGAGTGTGGTTATGTTATGGCTGCCCAGCTTCATGAAAAATGACTGAGTCAAACTGAGTTGAATGACCGAGAGAAGGAAACAGTCCTAGGACATTTAACATCCATTCCTGTGGAGCTGTTTCCTGAAGTGTATGACCTGTAAGAACTTGAAACACCAAGAAAAGAGAGAACAAATGCATTGGACATCACTTAAGATGTGGAGCTGTGGAATTTTGAGTTTCAAAGATTCTGCTGCATTGGAATCCCCCAGGCTGAACACAGTGAGATACAAGACTCGCTGAAGCACAGCCACAGTTTATTTTATTACAGGGAGGGGATAGGAGGCGACATTGTGTGCCCAAATGACAGGCAAGAATGGAGAGTCAAATAGCAATATTTTTCAGAGAAAAAAATAAGAAGAGTTCACCTAACATTCAAATCAATAGCTATAACTCCATTTTATATGCATAGGAACTGCTGGATGGCTCCCCAAAGTCTCCCACAGGCTTCTAGTGGTCTTTAGCCACTAAGGGTTTCCAAGAATCTGATGCAATTCCAGTCCTGTGGCTCCTGCCCCGCACACCTAGGACAGGGTTAAAGGCCTCAGTAGGCCTAGTGAATTCCTTCATTCAAACATTACAATGGAAATGTAAGTGATTCTGAGGGCAGAAAAGAGCAGAAATAGAAACTAAGGCTTTGGCAAACTGAATCAAACGGGATTTTTAAAACCAGTAAAGCTTCAAAGCTTATTTTCAGAAGAAATTGTCTTCAGAATGACTCCTACTGAGTAACATAAAATGAAAATCCATTTGAGGATATAAAAAAGATGCACCAGCTCTCCTTGTTTTGTACCACAACTTTGCTATTGTAAAATGTCATCTTCTGTGCTAAATTTTCCTGGCCTTTTTTTGGTGTCATGTTAATGGGAAGTTTTCAAAATTTCACATCTGTCCCCAGCTACAAAGAAACATTTATAACTATACATGTAGGAGACTGCTTGTTGCAGGAGTCTTAAATATGGACCCTAAGTATTCTTCGTCTTTCAAAATCATTGATTGCCATTGATTAAATAGAACTAAACTGCTTTTGAGTCCCTTTGGGTCGCTTGCATAAATACATACTGAGGGCCTGTTTTACCTGTCCATTAGATCCTAACATTTCTCATTGGAGCTATTACCATTTATCATATGACTGTAAATATAAACTTGGGGATGTTTCAAATGCACATTATTTACCTGGTAGGGCCTAATGGCCCCAAAAGATGCATTAAAACTTGTTTTGAACTCCCCTCCAAGAATAGATCCCAAACACCTCCCATATATGAATTTTATTGTACACCACGGGAGAAGATTTTGCTACTGAGTAATTTATGTAATGCTTTAAATATAATTTATTTTCCAAGGCATACTCATTCAACAATTTTGTGACTATTGGTAAAAGTAATGTGTTTTGAGTGGTGCTTTGTTAGAGGCAGCCAGCCATAATTTTACTGGAAGCACCTTTTTAAGAAAAGGCTCAAAAAAAAAATGAAAAATTCTCTACCTTTGGAGTTAAAAATGAGTGGGCTATTTTTATTTGCATTTATTTTTTAAAGTTCATATGGATATATGGCTAAAAAATATTGCAGAAGACCTGATAATGGAAAACAAATAATTACTGGAAGAGAACAAAGAGCCTAGCAACCTCCTTCACAGCTGCGGAAACTTGGTAAGAAGAGGAAAGGTAAATGATGCTTGAAACTTGGTTATCTGTAAGATTTAAATAAGACTCCAGCCTTACACCACACCAAAAATAGCATTCATATGGTTTAAAAAATTAAATGGGAAAATGAATCCCTTCAAAGTTTTTAGAAGAAAGTATTTTATGGCCTCAGACTAGAGGGACATTTCTTAAGGTACAAAATTTTAAACCTCAAAAGACTGATAAATTCTAGTAGAGTGCATTAAAATGTAAGCTATCTCTGTGACAATCAAGAAAGCAACATTTGCAACGCATATTACAACTTTGGATCTCCCAGGATAAACATCTGGGTTCAAACTGGGCTGGGTCATCTTACCTAGAAGCTCTGAAAAAGAATCTGCTTCCAGCTAAACTTGGTTCTTTGTAGGAATAAAGTCTTGTTTTCCTGCTGCTCGTCAGCTAGGCATTGCTCCTAGTGGTCACCTGTATTTCTTCTCATGGAGCCCCTATCTTCAAACTTCAAAATCTGCCTGCTCTTTTACTTTATCAGTTGAAGAAAGCTCTTTGTTTGTAAGAAGTTCTGTGAGTAGATCTGACCTAGCTGGGGCTTTAAGTACATCAGCAAAATCCCTTCATAGCAGCACCTATATTAGCGATTGATTAAACAACCAGGGTAGAGGATTATTGGACTGGCAGTATCTTCAGACATCTGCACAGATCTATCACTTTTGTGTTTGTCTGTCTGTCTGTCTGTCCATCTGCCTGTCTGTCTATCATCTGTCATTTAAATATAAACCCATTTCTATTTGATTTGTTTTTACTTCAGAAAGAACACAGGTGTTTTTCACACTTTTAGAAGACAACCTACAGTAAAACTAGAGAGAAAAGGAGAATAAAAACACGAGTAACAGTAACAAATGCTCTTGACTCCTCTACAATGATGGTTATGTGACCCAAATGTAAGTGTAAGCATTAGCCAAGAAGCTTGGGAGGTAGCACTGGCCTCTGTTAGAAGAAAGCCTGTAGTGCCTGTATTCCATCACAGGAGTCTGGTATCTTGGTCCGGAAGCAGATGACAAGTGTGAGGTATGGACCTTTATGTGCACCTGAGCAGCTCCAGAACCTGTAGCCCTTTGCTTCCGGAGTGTCAGCGAACATCTAGGAGTAATTTGTGAGCAGTGTACACAGCTCGGTTTTTGAAATCGTAAATCTAAAAAAGATAGAGCCAAGAAAGAGAAGGAAAGCCTAGCTTTGTAGAGAGGGGCTTCATCAGGTCATTTGATTCTGCTGTCCACTTGAATGAGGTAAATCTCCCACACTGCCTTCCAGGGGACTACCGTTCAGGTGGGCAAATGTGCAGCATGCTGATGATCCTAGAATTGATGGCTTATATGCTCAGAGGGAGCAGGCTCTGGGAAGAGTACAAGTTTCTGTTCCAAGTAAGTGTGAACTGCCATATTTCTTATGTGCTTTGCAGTTTGTTTTCTTCCTTATACTTTTTGAAAACCTGCCAGACACTAGGAATTTCACATGCAGAATGGTAACTAATCCTCACACTACCGCTGAGAATATGTACCCTTATTCCTGCTTTGCAGAAGGGCAAAGAAGGGAGAGATAAGGACATGGAAATAGAACATGTGTTTTACAGCTATCGGTACTGCTCAAACTACTTTTTTGTAGTAGTACCAATTTATTTCTCACAATCCCATGAGGTAAGAGTTATTGCTTTCATTTGAGAAATGAAGAAATCAAAAACAAGAAATGATATGGAACTCTGTTGGTGTCAAGCTAAAAGTAGTGACATGAAACCTAACTCCAGCGTGTGTCCTTAAGAACTTGTCTCATGGAAGTGCAGCATGAGGAGCCCATCAAGATGCTTTAGGAGTCCACATATTTGTTGGTTCACTTCTGATATTTGGGTATCTATTGAAGATACGGTAAAATATACTCAGAGGTGTGATATTCTAAATTTTGCCGTGTTGGAGACCACTGCATTGGACTCCTCTTGCCTTGCAAAATGAAATATAATAGAAGTCAAATCACTGCACTCCTGGGATGCCCTCAATAGCCCTGCACTTCCCTCTTCTGCAACCTTCTTCCTCCGCCCTATGGATCAAGCCATCCTAGAAATTTCCTAAATGGCCCTGACTGGACCAGTGCCCAGCTATACATTTGCAGAGCATCCTGGCCTATTTATAGGAATGAGTATAAAATAATCATTTGTTTAGCTTATTTTGTTTAATTTCTACCTCTCCCACCAGTTTTAGATCCATGAGGGTGCCAAATGTTTTCCCACTACCGTATCTTTCCAAGTGACCTGTCAGATCTACAAGTGAGTGCCAGATTAAGTCGTATTTTGTACAGACTTCAGATTGAAGCTTTCCTTCTCTTTTTAATTGAACAGTATCCTGAGATTATAGGACGTGCTGTCATGCTGGGATGGAATTGTTTCCAGCTGTGAGTCCTTCTCCTGCATGAATCAAGATTTTTTTTTCCTACATGATGGAACCAACAAAAATAAGCTCAAAAATAAATTGCATGCTGACTTCTAGAACTACCAATTTCAATTTTGGGGATTCATGGACATGGCCATGTTCGGTGATTAGCTACATGAAATAGAGGTTATCAACTTGAATTTAAAACACGTATCTAGCTTCATAAAATACCTCTTCAGTCTGTTTTATTTAGTGAGAGTAGAGTAAGATGTCCGTATGTTTTCATTTGAAAAATAATATGGCTGATACAACATCAAAAATCTGATCACAGAAAGAAGCACAAATTAAAGTGTATTAGATGGAAAACTAATGAATGAGTGAATGAATGAATATATTTGGTAAATGTGAATGTGAGTGTGGGTGCTGTTTTTTGCTAGCTATCTCTGTTCCTCCTTTATCTTTCACTTTTATTCATTCTTTCCACCACCTATATGATTTTTCTGTAAATAAGTAAGCTTTTTGGTAAAATGCTTTAGCAAAGTTTCTTCTTTACAAAGAAACTTCTTCCTTTCAAAGTAGTCAAGGCCTGTACCACCCAAATTTCCTCACAATATCCTTTCTTTAAAAAGGCAACAAAGAAGATCCTACCTGAAGAATCCAGAAAATGTGAAACCAATGCTTATTTTTGCTTTAAAGAGAACCAAAAAACAATGGAGCCCTTTTACTTCTTTTCTTCCCATTATGTTTGTGTTTTGACTTTTAAAATTATTAGGATTTTCATAAATATTTGAACCCTGTGGAAATAATCTCATGAACATTCTATTTCTAGGTCTATAAAGCAATTACAAGCTTGAAAGTGCTATTTTATTGTAATAAAAAGGAGAGTATTGGTGATATGTGGTTTGTGGTTTATTAAAGCCAGCTTGCTTAGACTTTAAAATGAGTAATTGCCAGCATAATTACTGTTTTACATTATGTGATCTGCACTCAGCTTTTTTGGTGAATCAGTCTTTCTACAGGTTTATGGTGCTCCCGCTCACACAACTAAAGAAAACGTAGTTAAATAATTTAGCACCTGTGCCATTACCTATGACTGTGAGTCTACCTTCCACTAAGTTGTCCTGCAGGTTCTTTGAGCGAAGCCTAAACAAGAATACCGGCCTGCTCCTGGCCGCCCTGTGCGTCCTTCCCCTTGCTCTCTTCCCTCCTGTGTGCTGAAAAACACCTGCCAGCCACATATCTCCTGGGCTAAAGGGGGCGCTCTCTCCCGGTCACTGACAAGGTGCTAACAGGAGGGGCGTGTTTTGGGATGCTCCCCTGAGTTTGTCTACCCTTCCTCCTGCCTGCCTTCCTGTTCAAGATGTCTAACCACTGAAGGAAAGGATAAAACACGTCACTCTGCTCCTGGGATCTGGGATACGAGTCTCAGATCGTCTCTGCCTCCTGTAAATGTTCATGGTGTAAATGGGTACGCTGATGAGAGACAACGCTCGCTCCGCCTACTGTAACGCTTGCGTCAGCCGTGCGCTTGCAGCTCATGGAAGGAGACGACCACTGCTGCAAGAGTAAGCCTATCTTCTGTGTGTCACTCATAGCAGCTTGGATATAGTAGGGGATAGCCACCAGGCTCGCCGTAGTCTAAACCAAGTCCTGAACGCACCCGCGGAGGGAAGTGTGTTCATTCTTCTGCTATCCGGAGACTGAGGATAGATTTCCTTTGCTTTTCTCCTGTTTTATCTCTCCTCTTTCTCCTCTCTCTACTATCGACTTTCCCATCCTCTGCCCTCCTCCACCCCTCCACCCCTCTTGGAATTGAACCCAGAGCCTTTGCACTGAACTACATCTCCAGTACTGTTTTTTTTTTTTGTTTTTACTTTGAGATAAGATCTCACTAGGTTGCTCAGGCTACAGTCAAACTCACCTTCTCAGAGGGCCGGGATTTCAGCTGTGCGCCACCCAGGGCAGCCTTTCTTCTGCTTTTGAGGCTTTTGCAGATCCGGAAAAGCAAAACCCGAAGAGAACTATTCAGCGACGTGCCAGAGGTCTACTTGGGTCTCTGTAACTGATTCTGAAGAGAGTTCAAGTGTTGGACTGCAGTTGTCGTCACCAGGTAGGCTACTGATGACCTGATACGCTCCTAGTTCCCTGTTCTTTTTGCTCATTTGAAATGGACACCACACTGCAAAAAGGAGTTTCTTTTATGGTGCAAAGCAATATGGAAATGAAGATTTTCTTCTGTTCACAGCCCTCATATCTTAATAGGCCTTTGGCTCCTGAGATGATGACGAAGAGGTGCCCGCAATGATTCCAGGTTTGCTGCTCAGTTAGGAAGTCGTGTTTTCTATCACGCATACCGTATGTCTAAGGATGTCATTAAAGGAACAATTCGCGCTGGCACGTCTTCCCGTTCTGTCTTTATTGCACAGCTAAGAGCTCAGTGAAATACTATATGATGATAAACACTAGAGGAACTGAAGAAAAAAACCACACAATTTGTAGAAAGACTCACAAGGGAGTAGATATTGAAGACTTAGCAACTGCAACAGTCAGGTTCTTACAGCAAAGTTTTAAATTCTTCAGACCCTCAGATGCTGATTGTTTAGGTACTGGGGCTAATGATCATTCATTCCTCTTTTGATGGCAGAGCAAGGTGTTTATGTGTTTTTATGGTGCATTTCACCTGAGTGTGAGGTACTTAGAAGTATTGTTTTAGAACAAGGCAGAGCATTTTTATATCGTTATCTACGTAACGACCTCATATTTGCCTTTGCTCTAGTGAGCAGGTGATTTGTGTTCCAGTCAGGAGTCTTCCGGGATTTGCCAACATAAAGTGTTGTCTCTGAGGGAGATTTTTCTACAACAAATTGAACCAAGCTAATTAGAATATTTGCATAAATCATAATATTAATCTAATAATAATGTCTAAAAATTTACATTCAGGGTCTATTTAGAGACACATTCTTTTTGTGGAAGAAAAAAGCAGAGGTATGGACTCACAGAACTAAAGGCAAATGAGCCAGTCTGGTCATAGATTGTATTTTCTATTCCTGAGTTTTATAAGTCATGTCCAAGCATTTTCAGAGAAGTGACTTTATTTCACTTTCAATAACAGGGAGATTTTTATACAGACTGTGTTATCTTATCTGAATCACGAGGGCCAGATATATCGCTTAAGAAGAAGCCTCAGACTTTAAAAACTGACACTGTGCCCATTTCAAAGAAGACAACTCACGGGTGCTGTAGCAGCCTCTGTGGTTCAGCTCATTAACACTGCCCTAGTAGGATTTATTATTAGCAACACAAAATAACTTAAACGATAAATCAAGTCTCAGCTTGAGTTAAATCAAGTTCGCCAGTCAATAACATAGGAAACTTCTTTGTTCTGGTTTGGTTTTCAGAAGTGGGGTTTTTGTTTTGTTTTGTTTTTGCAATTAGATACGGGATTGTGAACTTATGCAAGCTGGATGTTAAAAGTTCAGCTTTTCAGTGGCAAAAACCAACAATTTTTTTTAAAAATGCTCTACAGACACTGCCTCTCAATTTATTTAAAAGCAACCTCAAAAAATTGTCTATTCATCATCCTGCTAATTATAAACCTAATCACTCTGCTGCAGTACTCTGCTTCCTTTTAAAAATTCACAGTTTTTTGCTTTTCTCAAGAAACTTTTGCTCAGGGCTGTCAGTCTTAAATTTCCCATTTTTAACGGTGAAAAGGATATAGGGTTTGGATTCAGACCGATGTGGATTTTAATCCTGCTGTGACTTTTAATAATTTACTTAAGCTCTTGGAACCTCACTTTGCAAGTCTCCCAAATGGCCATAATAGTATCGATCTTGCAGGATGTGGTGAAGGTTAAAATATACAAGAGTACAAAGGTGCCGAGCATGACGGAGGCCCCGTGCCCCTGGTCCCCTCCTCTCTCCATGGTCCCTCCCTAGGCTTTCAGCTGCTGAGTCCCATACTGCGCACCAGCTTGTCATGTGCTAGTTCCCAGTGCAGCTGGCTGTATCCAGTGATACCAGGGCAGAAGTTTCTCTCCTCAGAAAGAGCAGGCGTGGGCCCTTGGTCTATTTTCTTTGTCTCCTCTTCTACCACGGGTTCCCCATAGGGCTCTTGAGCCTGATGGGGAGCTTCCCTCTCAGGAGATAGCGTGATGAGCAAAAGAAATGTGGTGACTTCTTGCACCCGCTGTGGGGATGAATGCTTGAATTTATTTTTTATGAAAGAGAAACGGCTGGAGGTACAGCTCAGTGGGGTAAGTGCTTGCCGCTAAGCACTAAGGCCCTGAGTTCGATCCCCGGTCCCGGAAAAAAAAAAAAAAAAACAAAAAAACAACGGAACGGATGAAAGAGAAACAAAGTCCATCTTTTGGACTTGTTTTTAGTTTTCTGGTGGTTACAGCGGGACCTAATTCTAACTGATAAAGCTTTCAATAAACATTGGTTCTCTTATATTGTCCTCACAATTGCCCTCAATTTTTATCAGCCCCTATGCTCTTTGCAGCTTTTCTGGGTTTTCCAGTGTGTGCTTACTGGTTAATTCCTGTGAGCCATGCACAGCTCCACCCTGGGTCACCTCCTCCCCTGTGCCTTTGTGGCAGGTTCTTTCTCTCCACCCTTCAACATGAACTTGGATTAGCCATCAGTTAGTTACATAAGGCATTTAAATGACGTTTCTATTTTATCCAATTTTCATTTCCCACAGCTTCTTCAAAACCTTTTTAATGGTCTCATCTTAAGTTCCTTTAATTCCAATTTTATGGTTACAGGAATTGTTCAGTGAAATGCAGAAAGCATTGTGAAATATTTTAGTAGGCTTTTTTCTTACATTCTCTTCCTTTCGAACTCTTCATCACATATATTTTCCTTCCTTCCTTCTTTCTGCCTTCCTCCTTCCTTCCTTCTTCCTTCCTTCTTCCCATTTTTCTCTACCTCTGTCTGTCTCCCTCTGTCCCTCTCTCCCTACCCCCTTCCTTCTTTCCTCCTCCTCTTCTTTTTGTCTCCATTTGTAAAAAAGTTTGTCTCTTCATTGCTTTATTTCCCTCTTGAGATCATGTGGGCTTCTTCCCAACAGGCTGGTCTACTTCAGAAGTGAAGAGTTATCCTTCGTAACACCCTGGGTAGATATAAACCAATCAAAAGTAATGTAACACTGTGTTAACATTTATGGACACTTACAAAACAGAAAGCAGCATATATGACATGGTTACACAAAAATATTTTAAAAGTATAAAAATTACATTGAACAGATACATATTGATTTTAATAGTGATTATGTGGAAGCTAGGAAGGAAAATGGAAGAGATAGGGAGTTTTTTCGTGTCTATACCTTTTAGAACAGTTTTCTTGAGGTATAATTGAGATATTTTTTTCTTTTTTTTTTTTGGCAGAACTGGGGATCAAACTCAGGACCTTGCGCTTGCTAGGCAGTATAATTGAGATATAACTATCCCTTTAGAAAGTATAATTTGATAAATTTTAGACATTTGTCTACACCAAAAAGTCATCACCACAATCAAGATAGTGAACACCTCCATCACCTGCAAGGTCTCCCTTACCCTTCTGTAATTTCTTTCATTGGCATCCCTTTCCACCCTCATGCAAACACTGATTGTTTTCTGTGACAATGGATCAGTTTCTGTTTTGAAGAGCATTGTATAAATGGAGTTATAAAATATGTACGGTTGTGGTATTTTTTTCCCAGGCTTCTTTTACTCAGCTTAATTACGTTGAGATTTATCCATTTTTTTGTGCATCAGTAGTTGTTTTTCCATTGCTGAGCACCATAATTTGTTTATTCACTGACCTAATGGAGGATAATTTGGCAGCTTCCACTTTGGGTATAAGAAAAGCTGCTGGGAATATTTCCATGCAAACCTTTCTTGAACATATATTGTTTTTATTTTCTGAATAAATTCTTAGGCATAAACTGACTGGATCTTACACTGGACATATATTTATAACTTTCAGTAAAGGCAAAACTGTCCTCCAAAGGAGGTGTACTATTTTATGTTACCACTGGAAGCGCATAAGAATTCTTCTTCCATGCTGTCTTCAGTAGTGGGACTAGGGACACAAAGTTTCCAAGAGATACATGGTGTTACACCCCTGCGGTTTTCACTGCCTCACCCTTAGTGAGTGAAGGTGTTGAATGTCTCTTTATGTACTTATTTGCTGTCCCTAAAGTGTCTTTTAAAATCAGCTGTTATTTTTATTGATTTATTTATTTTTATTCAATTTTGAGCATTCCTTATATATCCTGGATACAAATTCTTTGTCAGATAAGTGATTTGCTAAGACTTTTCCCCAGTACAATAGCACGTTGTTCATGAACAATTCAGTTTGTAAACAGATGTCTTTGGCAAAATTTTGCTTCTGTTTCTGAACTTCAGATCTCGTGATGAACATAATCTTAGCCATCTTCTCTACCGGGACAAGAACGTGGCCATCTTCCCCAGAATCACTGAACAAATTAAGTTCATGAACTGCTCTATCAGTGTATTTGTCTTGTATTTTAATACTAGCAGAATCATTTAATTTTGGGTAAGTAAAGTATATAATTGTTTTCTTTTATTGATCATAATTATCATTATAATTATATCTATCATAGCACACCAAACCCAAACACATAGAGGTATTTTTCTATGCTTTTTTTGTACTAGGCTTTACATGTAGGATTATGATCCATTTCAAATGAAATTTTGTATAGGTACAAGAGGAGGACAGAAGTTTATTTTACTAGTATATTTGCTCATATTTTTAAAGAGATAACCAGTTTTTCCACACTTTTTCTGAAAAGGCAGTTGTCCACTGAATTGCCCGAGAATAATGTGTAATTGTGATTGTGGTATTCCTCACAAAGAGAATCTAGATTCTGTTTTATTAACATTTCCCATCTACTTTATTGTAGACTTATAATAAGTCTTAAATTCAGTCTATGCTAATCTTTCAACTTCAATTTTTTTATCCAAATCTGGCTGGGCATTTTTTGGTCCGTTGCATTTCTCGATGAATTTTGAACAGCTTTACAATTTCTACAAAAGTTTCTGTTGAGATTTTGATTAGAATTGTATTAAATTAAAAATTACTTTGGGGAGTGTTGGAATGGTAACAAGACTGATTCTTCCTATCCATAAATATGGTGTAACTTCCATTTAACTTCTCCCATACATATTTTGTAATTTTTGTTGTACAATTCTTACACATCTTTGGTCAGATTTATGCATGCATTTCACATTTTTGATACTGAAAATGGTTTTGTTTTTAATTTTCAAATCCATAGTGTTTATTGCTGATACATAGATAGTAATTAATTTTTCATGTTCACCTTCTATTATGTAACTTTGCTTATCTCTAATATTCTTGTAGATTTTCTTGTAGCTTTTCTTGCAGACTCCACCTCCCATATTCTTGCAGCTTTTCTTCGTGGGTAATGTCATTTGTGAATAAACACAACTTTTTATTTCCTTTGTGTAGAACCCCATAGCCCTCTAATATAATCTGCCTTATATCCTCCTGTAACATTTCTTGAAGTAAATGTTTGGAGAAGGGGTTATTTCACCTTTTTTCCTCTGGATACATAGGACTGAACCCAAGGTCTTCACAATGAGCGCCATCCCGTTCCTTTTTCTATTTTTTTTTTAAATTTTGAAAGAGGATCTCCCTGCTTCACTAAGTTGCCCAAGTTGGACTTGAACTTGCAGTCCTTTTTCCTCAGCTTTGCAGAGTGTTGTGATTATAGGTGTATACCAGTACATCCAGCAACTTACTTCAAATCTAGTATGTCTGGAAAGACATTTCATCTTTAGTTTTTGAAGGTCTTTTTGTTAGTTTTAACTAGTTTTTTGTTTCTTTTAATACTTTAAGTTTGACCCTCTATCAGTTTCTCATGTGTATTGTTTGCAGTGAAGAATCTGCAGTTAACCCTTTCTTTCCCTCTTAACTTGATACATGTCAACCAGGAGGTCATATACTCATGTCACTCAGGGCTGTTTTAAGTCCACAACCACACAGTAGGTAGTCCTGGATTTAAGTGATTTATTTGCTACTCTGGGTGATGCCAGGCAAGTGTCCCATCTTCTTTTAGATCCCTTTTATGCTATTTCATAGTGCCTGTATTTTTCTGTGTAGCTTTATTGTAACTCTAGTTGAGTTTCTAATTTACTTATTTGGTTAAAGTCTTTCAATTAACTTGTAAGTAAAAGATGTAATCTCTATCTAATTTACCATTTTTTATTTAGCACCTAATATTAAGTAACATTAAAAATATAAGCAATAAGTGGAATCATGTACAGTAATATCTTGGTTCAAATTTTGCTTTCGTTCTCAAACCCTGCATTGAGTGACAAACATGAACTTGGCCATCTATCCTAGAATTGTAGAGTGAATTAAGTTTGTGAACTGTACTTGGCTTCAAACACTGACTCTCTCACTTAGTGAACTGGAGAGCTTGAGGAGAGCTTGCTTTCCTCATCTGTAAACTGGAGAGAGCAATAGCCCATGTTTTCTGAGCTTATTGGGATTGGTTAGCAATAAAGACATATTCATCAGAGCACCGCCTATGCAGGAAATGCTTATTACACAGTCACTCTTATAATGATCGCTATCACTGTTGCTGTCATACACACTCCAAACTCCACTATGCCAACTAAAACCATCAATTTTCATGTGAATTGTTTTGAGTCCTTTTTCCCCTGTAACCTGTTCTCCACACAAAAGCCAAGGTGCTCCTTGTAAAATAAAAATTACAAAATTATAAGCATGCTGTTTTCAGCTTACACACCCCAAGCAACACTTCTGCAAAAAGGATCACAGTAGCCAATTTAGTTTAAAAGGCCCTTGGCACTGTGATCCTTGTCTTCGTCACCAAATACCTCATATTTAGGCTACACTCCCGCCCCTTCCAGTCAGGTCCCATGACTCTTCACCCTCACCGATAACTTTCTTTCCACAGGGTTTACTTACCTTCACCTTTCATCCTCTTTCCATGCAAGTTCTCCCTGAAACACTGTCTTTCTCTGCACTATTCATCTGACTGATTCCTACACATCTTTCAAATTTCACTTCAAGTCTTAATCCCCCAGGAATCCTCTGGGTGCTCATGTTCGTAGTAGACATCCCTTGATGTATCTCATACAGACCCGCCAAATCCTCTCCGTACGGCCAGTTAGGCTGACTGGGATTCTCTACTTTGTTGTCTGTCTCCTCCGATGGTTGAAGTCAAGAACAGGGTCTACCTACAACATTGCGTGGCTAAATGTTCTCACACAGTGTTTGCTGGGTGATTGACTAAAATGAAGTAGGAAGAACAATTGCATAAATATTGAAAATACAAGACAGGTAAGTGAGGGGCGCCTTGGGTGTCATCTAAGTTCAGAAGGGAGAGCTAGTTCCTCTATTTGGCACTCAGTAAGTATTTACAGAATGAATAAGAAACGAATATTGCATTCATTTACATAATTAGCGTCAGATGCATGTCTAGAATTCAGGTTTTCTAGATTAAGGTACCTTTTGTAGCACTGTTCTTATGTCTGAAAATATAACTAAGTCAGAGAGATAGTTTAGAATTCAAATTAAACATAATACAAGGAATGCCTTAACTATTTCTAGAGAAAATATCATATATTTTTCACATTTAACATTATCTTCTCCCAAATATCTTCATCTAATCACCCAGTGCTGGAGTAATTTTCTAGATGCTGTGTAAAGTATCAATATGATAAGGATTTTTTTCAGAATTATAAGGTCAACAACCTCACATTTCTCTTTAAAAATATGTCCCTCCTATGGCAGGCTCTCCTATTAAAAAGCATTATCAGGAAACCAAATGAATGCACTACCTTCCCACAATCATGAATTTAATCATGCCTCTCATTCACATGACAATATGGTTATGTTTAAGAGAGAGCCACCATTTTTTTTTTAGGTCTTGTTGAAAGAACCACTTTCTGCCATTTGCATTTTAAATAAACCATAAAACGGAATGATAGCAGTGATAGAAGTTACTTTCCTCCTCCTCTATTTGGAAAGAGAATGAAAGAGGCTTTGTTCACTTAATGTCCAGTTGGGACTTTTCATCTTCAGGCTAGTAACAGTGTGTTGCCAAGCACTGTGACCCACCCTCTGTGGTTGAGGAGAAAGGCTGAATTTTCCTTTTATTGTCTCAGCCAAAACCAAACTTAGGTAATACATGAGCCAAAGAAAGAGGGGGGCGTGGGAGAATGAAATAGTTTCTGATTTCTGGTAGTTAATGACATGCTTATAGGTGGGGTGGAAGCGGGGTGAGGGTGTCCTCTCCTAGGTTTTCTAGAGGTACCATGAGCACAGAACCATCATCAGTTTCAGAAATTAGCACTATGCTTACATTCTCAGCCCTGATGTGGAAATGGAGAGACTGTGCTTTCAAAGGCTCAGAATGAAGGCACAGACTGCCCTGTACCCTGCCCCGAAGGAAACAGGAAGATGGAACGGAAGCTCATGGCATGTGATTAGTTAGTGCAGTATCTTCCTTCCACCTCAGCTTCTGTTTTAACCTTGCTTGAAGCTTGTAGAAATGGACCATACTTTCTATGCTCAAAACACCATAGAATATTTTTAGTTCATTTGGTTAAAAATTGTTTTTCTAACTTCCTCTTTCTTTTCTGTATAGGTAGCGCCTTGATTTCCTTCGATTTCCTTTTTGCTTCACTCGCTCCTCTCACCTGTGTATGCTCAACCCAATTATTGCTTATTTATTTTGTTGAATGTTTACTTTTAATGTAGAGTACAATAGCTTTTAGCATGGAATTTCATGCAATTACATCTTTTCGGTATGTCTAACCTTTATTTCTTGCTATTAGCTTTAACTCATAATATTCTCTGTTTTTACTGGTGAGCTTGACGGTTCCCTACTTAGCATCATCTGGCAATTTCATTAATGTAGATCTTCTTCCAGATCATTAATAAAGCTGTAGCTCAAACTAAGCCTGACATTCATTTCCGTGGTTTCCCGCTGGTCATCTTCTTGTATCTCATCAATTTGCCGTTTATTTTAGTGTTTTTGTTAGGATTTGTCAAACACTTGCCAGTTTCCAAGGTATTTATCATATCCAGCCATTTAAAATTAATTTTGTGATTTGTGTTTCATAGTAACGTGTCTTGTACATAAGGATAGATAAATGTTACCAGGACTAAATTCGTCAGTAGGTAACCATTACTTCATCCAGTTATGTTTTGTTCTACTCATCCCTACCAAAAACAGAAATAATAAAAAAATCTTCTGTGATACACTTAAAAACATGTTTAGCTTCTGTAGCCCTTTTAAATACAGATGTTCCTTAACTTAGGATAGGGCTACATTCCATAAATTGAAAGCACATTAAGCCCAAAGAGCATTTCACATCCCTAATCTACAAACACCCTAGCTCACCAACACACTACCCTATGGAGTATCTGTTGTCACACCCCTTGGTCATGCGACTACCTGAGATCTTTCAAGTGCTGCCAATGTCCAATGTCATGAGACAGAATAGGGAAGATAAAAAATTTAAATTCAAAGGGCAGATTCTCCCAAATGAATACTGGTTTCCATGATTTTGAAGTTGAAAAACTGGAAGGCAAACCGTCATAATTTGGAGATCATCTGTACTTAAGACCTTTTACATTCCTTTTCATAGTTTAGATTCTACCTTAATCCAAGTACAGAGATAGATAACAAAACCAAATGATACATCTAAATGTTATTATATGTAATCTGTTGCAACTTGTGTATTAATCAGGTTTAACATAAGCATGTCTCTCTTACCTTACCTAATTCCTAAGGAGATTGCTTCACCTATGAGTGGAGTGTGATACTATTAAGTCATATGAGGTTCTGTCAGTGTCACAGGCAATACACAGAGTTGGGAAAACTGCCCTCTGGACTTATTCTTACCCTGGGTCCTCAATCAAAAGTGAAGGTTCTCTCTATCTTTTTTCTCAAGCTAGGCTCTTAGGAGAGACTTGACTGGCTTCTTCTCTTTCTTCTGCACGTCTATGCAGTGCCTATTTCATCGCCACTCTCGAGACTGCTCACACCCACCCCCTGCCACCATGATACCCCCTTCCACTGCCACAATACCCCCTTCCACTGCCATGTGCTTGATGTCTGTCTGCTTCACATCAGCCCTTCTGAAGTTCATCACTTAGAGTAGCCAGATTTAATCTGTGAACAAGGCAAATCAGATCATATCACAGCATTGCCTATATCTTGTATAGATTTCTAAGTTTACTTGAAATGAATTCCAAACTCCTTATGTACTTGCGATCTGGCCACTTTCTTCAAACCACAAGCTCCATAAGGGCAGGGACCAGATGTGTCATTTCCACATACCCTTGGCTGTATGTGGCACATTGCCTGACACATAGGAAGCAGTCACAAATAGCTACCCGATGAAGGGAACACCCTACAGGATTGCTGCAAAGGAAAAAGGTAACACTACTTGCTCCTGGCTTGTTCACAGACTTTCTTCCCAGATCAGTGTTTTAAAATGGGTTGTTTGAAGACATCTGACAGTGACAAATGGTGAAACTACGAGTGTGGCTACATGGGTCCCTCCTTCCTTATCCAGATGCTGACATTTAATAATCACTGAGTATTTAAGAATGCAGTCCTTAGAGATGAAAGGAACTACCTGTTAAAGAGGAGGGAACTGAAATTAAAATGGAGACTCCTTTGATGAACATTACATTCAAAGCATTAGAATTTCATATAGATATAATTGCTCCCTCAGAAATAGATTAAATATACACAGCATTTTAAATGACATTTTACATTGTTAAAGCACAGTTGATTATAAATTATGGGTGTTTTAAACCAGGCATGCTTCCTCTCCATCAATCAGTACTATCATGGGCATCTTTTTAATAAGATTATTTGCTAATGCAAAACTAAAATGAGCAATGCCTGGAGCAGCATTAACACAGAGTGATCAAGTGACAGCACACCCACCATGTGATTCTCTCGCCAGGACATGGTGTCTGCAGAAATTTGTTTTCCTTCATTCACACTCACACACCATTGCAGCTTCTGCTAATGGGTGATTTTATTCAGATGAAGAGTCACGAGTGCCTTTTAAGCTCTAAGGTGCTAATCATTAGCAGTTAAGAAGATTCTTACAGAATAAATTCTGGCATTCTCTCCCAAAGCTGAAGGTTGAGATGCTGCAGGGCTATTTTGGATGCTGCATTTTGACATTTATACTCATTCAAATTGGGAACACAGTCTATTAGGTTGAAAGAGAAAGCAAAGTCATCAGACTTTCAGTTGTGTAAAGCTGGAGAGTGCTCAGCTGGGTGTATCAGTCATAAGGTTCTAATGTGCTAGTTATCTGCATGGGGTTTTTAAAAGAATCTATGATGACATATGATGGAAATCATGAACAGAAAAAAACTGCATGAAATACCTAAGGGCAAAATTATTTTTACTTTAAAAACCTAATGTATTTTGGATGTTGGAGGTGGAGGTGGGTACAGGAAGGGAATTATGCATGTTCAAAATTGTAGAAGTCACATGGCAAGTTGTCAAGATGGAGATATAACAGTAACTGGTTGAGTTACCTATGCCGCTGCTCATTAGAAGCATTCAGGATGACAGTGGCATCGACATATACCAATGAAAACATTAAATGTGAAAACTTGTCCCAACATGGAAAAGATCAGAAAACAAACTGTCACGTTCTGAGAAAGAGAAGGTAGAGAGAGCCAAGATCTTCATTCCTGCCTTTTATGAGTGGGTCCTCTCAGCCTTTAAACTTCCTCCGCACTAAACAGAGGGAACATGTGCTGTTGGCAGGGATATGCTATACAATTAAACATAATTGAATTGTGTGTGTACATACCATACAGATATACTTTAATTGATTAAACTCATCGAGAGAAAGACTCTTAATCCCACCTTTATCCTTCACAAAAGGAAGACTTATAAAACCAAGTGATTTATGAAGAGAAGTCAGAAAATAGCCAAGGCAAGTACAAATGCAAACACAAAGCATAGACAACAATGTTGATATTCAATGAATTTGAATCCAGGGCAAATGAAAATAAAGAACATTACTTTATAAGGAAATGTACTGCGGTTTGCAATGAAGTTCTGACAGGAGAATAGCTAATAAGTAAATAACTCAGCCTCAAACTTCATTACAAATATTGTCAGATATACAAGGCAAAATTGGAGATTTTACTTAAAACAGTCATTAACAGATGAAATGGGCAAAAAATTAACTATAGGTCTAGAAATCCTAAATATCATAATAAATGAAGTTGGCTATATATATATATATATATATATATATATATATATCTCAGATCCACTTCCCCTCCCTAAATGGAAGCTAATTCTGTTTTTCAAGTCTTCAAGAGTTACTGACAGAATTTAATACACTATACTGGCCATAAATAAAACTTCAGAACATTCACCAAAGTTATTTTTTGCAAATTTAGTTCAAAGGAGAAGTTTCAAAATGTAACTATTTTAAAACAACAAAAATATAGCCATGGGGAGATTTCAAAATTTTCTCTAACATAACCCTTAAACAATGAGGAAATCAAAACCTACGCTATACAGAAAAATTATGAAAGGAACATAAATCAGAACCTGTAACATATGTCTAAATTCATGCTTGAAAGACATCACAGCACTGAATAATTCACTGATAAACAGCATAAATAACTTAAACATCTACTGAAGAAAAGCAAAGTAATGATTAGGAAGAGCAAAACCAGACTTTTATAAATTGGAAATTAGAGAACTAATGTAAAGCAAACCCAAAATCTGTTTGACAATGGAGAGAGGAAAGTTATAGGATTAGCTAACTTTATCAGAGAAAAGAGGAGAAAGCAAAATAAAAGTTGAAAAAATTGACAAGAAATACAACTTCAGTGGAAATTTAAATAGTAAAAGTTTTTCTCAGCTCTATGCAAACAATTAAAATATAGATGAAGAGGATACTTTTGTTAAATTAGCAGAGTATAGAAAATCTATATAGACTGATCATACAAAATAGATGATTTCAAAGCACAGTTCTACTAAAATTCTAGATAATTCTGTTTCAGGATATGCAAAAAAGAAAGATGTCTATTATTTTAACAAAGCTACTGTCCTGGGAGGGATATCCATTTTGTTATTTTTCCAGGAACTAGGGGACTTCATTTTTGGCTTGTCATCCTCTCCCAGCTTCAAACTCAGCAGCTGTATTACTGTGATTTGTTTTTCTGACATCACCTTTCTTTCACATCCTTCTTTCTCTTGCCTCCCTCCTTCACTTCTGAGGGACATTATGAATATATTGGGCACATTCACATAATCCAGGATAAGCTCCCCATTTTGGAATCTTTAAATAAAGAAGAGTCATTTTTCCATGTGAGGTAATATAGTCACAGGTGTGTGGGATAGAAGGTGGGCCTCTTTGGAAGGTCATTATTTTGCTTCCTACTCCATGTTACTAAAGATAATACGTTTTATCACACTGTGCATGGTGAGGGTCATCTGCCATTCTCAGATGTTGCTGGAGGCTGGTGAAAGATGATGCACAGCTATTTGGAATATTCATAAGATTAAAATTGGATATCCAGGAATTTCTCACACAGATTCACCTACACATGGTAAAAATGAGCGCATATTCAAGGGCACCAACTGCAGTATTTTTGTAACATCAATGAGGTGCAAATAAGTAAGTCATTATTGAAAGAGAACTGGTTAAAACAGCTGTGGTAAACTGCACCCTTTCATGCTATTCTCTTTACATTGGGGTGGAAAATATCTCCAAGATGCACATCCTTTTTAATTGTTTGTGAGAGGTACTTTTAAAAAGATGTAAGCATTTCAACATTTCTGAAATCAGGATATGTCTTCCAAAGAATGGCCTGTCGTGCTTTAAATGACAGCAATGTTGTCCTTCCTTTGAACTGAAATAAGAGCGTGTCTTGAGGTCAGTGAGAACTTTGATAAACACTATAGTTAAGTAGGAAAAGTTAAGTTTAACTGTAACATGTATTATGTGTGTAACAAAATAAATAGATGCAAATGTACACCTTTCCTGTGTATTAGATCATAATTGTGATCAGACACATAAGATTTTTAATTCTCCCTTTTAAAAATATTATCCTTTTTCTTGGATTTTTCTAACCATAAAAATCTTCAACATAGTTAATCTACACTTATTTTAGCTAGTTTCTTTTCTACTTCTTGGTCTTAAATTCATTCTACTTCATTGTTATCCTAAACTCTCATCTCTAGCCACCGACCCTGGTCTTGACAAATTGTGCAGTAGCATTAGTCACATTGTCACACCTCCTCCTAGAAGGCCCCCCCAGGAGGACGCGCTGCTTTCTTCCTCTCCAGTACTGCTCCTTCCCGGTCTCTATGCTTTCTCCTCTTTGCCTCTTTCCCTGGCAAGTGCTGGAGGATTCCCAGGGTGCCACGCTATTCCCACTCTTTTCTCCCCACATTTTCTGAGGGATTCTCCTCCAGCCTGACAGTTTCCAGTACCATCTATTTGCTTTCAGATCGGTTCCATGATTTCATGTTAGTAGACCCAGATGCATGTTTAGTGTTTCCCGCTGGGTCTCTATGAACACGTCCAGTTCAGGCTCTCTAACACACACACACCCTCTGTCTTTTCCTCTTGCATCCTTCTCATCTCAAGTAGTGACACCTCCATCCTTTCTGTTGGTCTGACTGAAATCCTTAGACTCCTGACTTCCTGTCATGGCCATCATCTGAGTCACTGCCCATTCCTTTTGACTCTGCCTTCTAATTATATTCAGAATCTGACTATTCCTCACCATCTGCTCTCATCCCAGTCCAAGTTACCATTCATCGTCTTTGTGTGGCTTGCCTTGTTCTTCTAATTGGTCTCCCATTTCTGTCCGCCATCTGCTATCCTCAGCAGAAGTCCAGCATATCTTGCCAAAATGGAAGCCATACCACGTCATGCCTTGCTTAAAGCCCCCCAATGTATCCCTAAAATCCCCTCCTGATTGAGTCCACCGTAGATCTTGACCTCATTTCTTGCTGTTTGCTTCCAAACTCACTCTTTCCTCGATGTTCTTCAAAAGCCATGGAATTTACTTTCATCTTTCAAGTCTACTGAAACATTTGGAAGTTTATTTATTTGACCATCCCTAAAGTTTCCCACCTATTTCTCCATCTTCTTCAAGCTTTGTACCCCTACCCTCTATTTGACTTTGCTCCTTAGTAATAATAATCTTCTCATGAACTACAGAATTACCATTTGTATGATTTGTAGTCTCTCTCCCCACACTAGACTGTACACTCCTTGAAGGCAAGGGATATTGCCTATTCAGTGCCTTGATTTTCACCATTTTCCATACCTGATATCTGTTGAGGATGTGATAAATAATTCTGGGGAGGGTTTGCAGTTGCTTACCTGTTTATAGTGTAGTTCTGTAAGGAAACACATGGGAAGGATAAGTGTTCTTCTTTGAAGGAACTGGATTTCTGGGAGAGAAATGAAGAAAACCTTACTATTTATTCTATATGATTTTCATCTTGAATTTTATATTATGATATATTGAAAAGTCAACTTTATTTAGTTTTTTGATGTTAGGTGAGGGATCTAATGTGAACTGTAATCTGGGAGGGAGTAACAGTTTGCACTAAAAATGTGAAGCATTTTTCACCCACTGAGCATCACGAATCTGCCTCTTTCCTCTACATATGTCTTTTCCAGTTATGTGCTAATTTAATGTAAGCTAGTAAGGAGGACAGTGGGTGATATTCAGTACTTTCTATTGCTTGTTCATTCTTTCCCATTCCATTGTTCAACTGTCTAAGAGAATTTATGGAAAAGTAGTGTCCAAGAAGGGAGAGTTCCTCAGGCAAAGGCATTCAACAAACTAGTGCTGTGGCAAAGGAAGAGATTTCATGTTTTGCTCCAAGGGACATGAGGAGGCTCATCTCGCAGCGTGGACCAACATGGAGTCCCAGGTAACAAAGTGGAATCAATTCCTGATGAGTCAAGTCCCCAATACCACCTAGCATGCATTTGTGGGAGGTTAGATGCAGCAGTTATGATGTTGCTAAGCAAAGGTGATTTTTAGCGTTAAGCATTTTCCTTTCCACTGAAATAAATCCACAAAGGGAAACAATCCATTCTGGATTCTTTTTAAAATTAACTTTCTGTCTGGAAAACAATTTACTGTCACCAGAAAAGTCTTCTTTTAGAAAAGTGTATAATTGGCTGCCATTTGACATTATGTGGCATTATTAAAGTATTGAAATTATCTTAATATGCATCTTTTTTTCCCTTGCCACCGAACATTTTCACCACCCTTAAGATTCCTTTGCTGTCTTATCTAACTTAAATTATTTTGAGAGTGCCTCAGCTAGAGATGATTTTGACAAAATCAGGTTCTTGGTATAACCTTATAGGATTAAATATAAAGGTAAAATGTAACCATACTTATTCTTTTGATTAACTTTTATTTTGCTCACCACACTATCAAGACTTCATCAACTAACACTTGAACTACTTGTCTGGAGCTTATGAATTTCAACGTCTTCCCATTCTAGTGCAATTGCTTACCCTCACAGCTGCAAATATTAATGATGGTCCATTGTGTACTTCATTGACAGGCAAACTATTCTAATGTGATCATACTTCGCCATCATTGGAAAGAAAATATTTGTTAAAAATAAAAATTTGCATGTTTTCCTGCAGATCTGCTAGTTTCGCCTGTGGCTCTGATGGCCAGTAAGGCTTGAGAACTGTTCAGTGAGAAGATGAAAAATAAGGAGATAATTCATTTGTTTCTTTGAAATGTACAATGTAGTCGATGAATATCAGCCCATTTTCAGTAAAACAAACTGGTTGCTTTAATAATCAATGTTCCAACAGCTTGAGAGACACTAGCAAAGGTCTGCTCAATGGGTGGATGGATAGATGGATGGATTCAGCCCTGACTAAATATGGAAGCAGGATGGTAATGTTTGGCCTCTACTGCCACTATTGTTCTGTCTTCTTTGAGATTCTTTAGTTTCACAAAATGGCTCATGTCTCTGCAAGGAAAGTTGGGCTTGGTCACCTTTGGGATTATAGCAGCATGCTGTATAAAGAGAATATACAAAAGTCAGTAGCACTGATGATGGTAAAAATGTATAAAGTCTTCACTTATTTTGAATAAACCTTAGTTAATATAAATGGATCTTAAAATACTAAAGAATAGAAATAGAGTGAGTGTATCACCCACACAGACCAGTGGCAGGAGTCATAGGAGTAAGTGTAATTTAAAATTTAAATCTAAAATATGACTGAAATGCAGGAAACATAAACACAGGTAAAAGCAGAACAAATAGGAACAGTAAACTAAGGTTAGAAATACTTTCAAATACAACATTTTTCCCAGCAGGAGTAAGAGGTCAAACTTTAGTATGAGTATAGAGATATTACTTTGGAGGAAATAATATAAAACTTCAGCTATGTTCTCTTTACAAGTGACGCACAAAATGACACACCTAAAACATAAAGACACAGAAAGACTGAAAGTGAAAGAATGAAAACAAAATATATGGTAGGCAAATGTTAATAAATCTTTTTGTGGTTGAGTTCACCATAGACGGGTCATTCTGTTACCTGTGACTATAAGATTTCTACCTTGATGAACATTTTACAGGAAAAATAATGTATAAAAAGCACTATGATTTCAAGTGTGTGATGTTTTCGCTGAATATTCAAACATGTTCAATCCTGAGGTCATTTCTCGCTTAAAAATGCCAACTCTAAGTTTACTTTCACAGAGTTCTGTTTATGGGTAGAGATGTTAATTTTCTTTTGTTATTAAAATGTTATAGAAACAAGTTTCAGTGGGAAATTATAAGTAAGCATTGTTGCTTCTAGCTGATGAACCTGAATGTCAGGATACTGCAATCTGAGTCCACTAAACTCTTACACAAAGAAATGCTGAGCACCAGCAATTTTCTGTCAAAAGTCAGCACAGTGGCCAACACTGGGTTGGAGAGAGACACTTTGGGAAAATTGGTATTGTCTACTCTACCTTTTTCCTTGCCCTCTGAGCTCTGTAGAGAAACATGGCTGATTTTGCAAAATGGTGAAGTGCTTCTGCATGTGGCAATAGTCACGACTATGAGCGCTGCAAAGTGCGCTCCAGTCCCTTCCAAGTTCAGCACCAACTGTGAGTGATCGAGTCTGGTTTTACTGATACCAAGGTGAGGAGATGAATTTCCTTATGGCTCAACCAGCAATTAATTTCTACTGTCTCAAGACATCCTTTGTTCTGAGTCACTCATCAGGAGGTCCTCAAAGACAGTCATGTAAGGTGGAAAAATGAGTGGAAAAAAGTTGAGAAGTTCAAAACGTGCTGTATGAATATAAAGGATATGGAAAGTCACTAGGCAACCCTGTTATTGATTCACTCTGGCCTCACTGGCAGCCCCTGGACCAAGCACTTGTACTGGGAAGGAAAGCACCTAAGATGATCTAGCTTTCCGGGAGGACATGGCTGTTAAGAATCACAGGAGCTCTGCATACTGTGAGTAAAATCTCATAATGACAGTGGAAATCCTGCTTTGCGAATAACTGATCTTTTTGTTATTTTTGAAGTGAGGAAATGGGGGCATAATTCTTTACAGTTTTGCTGGAGCTCTGAGTCCTTGTGCTCTATGAAATAAACCCAAAACACAGTGTGTGGTCTGTTCTTTGTTCATTTGACAATGAGGGGACTGTGCATGAGGCTGCCAGAGAGCCCTGTGCTGTCATGTACATTTGGGGAAGGGCCTAATTTTTGAAGATTTATCAATCCAGTGCTTGAAGAGGCATATCACAGGAAATGTTTTGTACCTTACAACTCTTTTGCCTGGCTCTGATTTATGGCAGCGCTGTGGTATAAATCATGCTCTTTGATTCTCCCTTCTCTCTCTGAAATAAGCGACTGGTTCTGTAAGGCCATTCTTGTTCTTTTTTTCTTTCATATTTTTAAAAACTTTGACTAGAAATCTTGTTTTAATCTGCTTTGATCCTATACATACCATTTACCCTGTTAATTCCTATTTAAAGAATATGTCTGTAAGTCACGTATCATCTAAGAAATTGAAAAAGTAAAATATTTAAAACATTTGTAGTCCTTCCTAAAATACATACATTTCAATAGATAAGACACGTTATTGCTCAGAACCCAGGTACCAATGAAGTTTGATCTTACTTGGGTTTTTTACCTTTTCCATAAAGAGGGTACTTTTCTCTCTGTTTGGAAAATATAAATTCAAATTACAAGTCAAGGTATAATCAGTGTTTATTTTTTAAAGCCAAGCTTCAACAAAACCATAAAGAAAATAATCATATTTTTACAACACCACAGGTAAACAACAAGCATATTTGGAAAGTAGATGATTTTCAAGTGAACAACAGGGTAAATCAATAACTCCCACATGAAGGGAAAAGATGATTTTCTATTTGGAATATCAAACAAAACTAGCATGATATTAATGGCTGAGGGAACAGGCTTCCCATTTGTACTTTCGTGAGGGGGAGGTTAAGGATTGGCAGTTGCTCATATAAATCAAGTCTGGTAAGAACCAAATGAATAAGTGTTTGACATTTTCAGTTGGAAAGGAGCAGCTTGTCTACAGTTCTGAGAAACCCTCTCCTTGTGATAATCATTTTTTTCTCTTTTGATGAACCAGATTTTTAATATCAACTTAGCATAAGTAAATGCACTGGAGTCCAGAGGGCAGAAGTTTCTGAGGTGGCAAGGTGGCCAAGATGCAAGGGAAACACAGGACACATTTGCCCACCGAAACCAAATCTGGTGCTGGTGCATTTGCCAGCATATTTTATTTCAGCTCTTTCTACTCACTTGTGCTATATTCCACAGTTCTTAAATCCAAAGAAACAGGGAAAACATGATGACACATAAATAAGATTATTTTCTGGTGTTCTTCAACTTTACAGCCTAATTTAGCATCTTTCTGATATAATGTTGTACAGAAAAATTACTTGTTAAACAACGGTTAACTCAACATTATTTTTGAAAGCCTACTGGGGTCCCAGAAGCTTGTGAGGTTCATATTCATGGGAAGATATTTGCCTCATAACGACAAAAGGTAACTCAGAAGTCTAACTTCTACTCTTATACCTGCCATTAGTTGTCCACCTAACCTCTTGATATTTGGGAAAATGATGAAATTGAAGTACTTATTTTCTAAGGTATATTCTAGCTCAAACATGATAGCCTCGCTGTTACTGAGCCTCAATCTCAACCTATTTCCCAAATTAGAAAGGAGAAAATAGGAGGAAATCAAAAGGCAAAAAGAGAACAAATAAAGTGCAAAACAATAACAGTCACAAAATGTGCTAAAACTTAAGACAGTGCCCCAGAAAGTTATTGAAAAAGTAGTGTCCACACATCTCATGTGAAATACACTACTCTGCTCATTTAGAAGACAAATATCAAATCCTCAGAATGTCAGTATCAGGACATTGCTAGAGACACTTACTTTCTGTCCATGTACCCACCATGCCTTGGGAGAACCATTGTGTTCTCAGTACAGCCGGCTGGCATGGTGGACATGGGCAACACCAGACCTCTGTGGAGGACACAGAATTTCTCACATGAATCAATACTGGTTAACACATTTTCGGTGCCTCAGAACTTACTTCAGTGCATTAAACTTGCTAAATTTTCTATCTTGAGTTACTGGAGGTCATTTGTTATCCAACCATGAAATTTTCTGTTTTGAATCTAATATTTCTCTAATTTCTGTGTATCTGTTGGCCATGATGTGGAAACAACTTCCTCTTAACCTCTGTTTTGGTTGGGGTCTTAGATGTTCCCCAGTGGCCCATGTGGTAAAAGCTTGAGGATCAGTCTCTAGTACAATTGGGAGGTGGTGGAAAACTTAAGGAGTGGGGCCCAGCGGAAGGAAGTTAGGTCTTCTGTCTCTTTGCTTCCTGGAAACCAAGAGGTAAATAGGCATCATTTGTCACACCCTCCTGCCATGATATACTGTGTTGCCATGGGCCCAAAGAAATGGGACAAATGCCCATGGACTGAAACTGTGATCCAAAATAAACCTTTCCTTTTTAAGGTGTTTCTTTTAGAAATTTTGTCATAGTGATGGAAAACTGAATAACACAAACCACTTCTACTGATTTGCATGGTCCTTGGTGCTCACTTGCACCTTTGGACTCTACCAGAGCTGCAGAAAGATGAAACCCAGTAATGTGTTGCCGCAGGAGCCTCTGATTGAGTTGGTCTTCCTTACAAGCATGCATTGTCCAGTTTGCATAATAAATTAGCAGAGAATCCATTCCCCAGGAATATTGAGACTAGGCCAAAGAAATGTATTAACCTCTCTGAAGGTGCAAAAGCCCCGCTTGAAAATTATCCAGCCCCACTCCCACTTTAGAGAGAGTGTTTAGTTTTGAACGGCTAAGGGGAAGTGAAGAGACTGACCCAAGTAACATATAATTATGCATCTCATCTTTTTTTTCCATTTAAAACATTAACTTATTAGTGCATAAAAGTTGTACATAATTATGGGGTACTCTGTGATGTTTCAATATATGTGTATATTGTGTAATGTTTAAACCTAGCTAGGAAGCATGTCTGTCTACTCAGATATTTATTATTTTTGTCGTGAAAACACTCAGTCATTCTTTCTAGTGCTTTTTAATATGCAGTACATTAGTGTTAGGTAGAGCCAGTCACTTCACTGTGCAATAGATCACCAGAACTTGGTTCTCCTACTTCACTAGTACTTAGTACCTTTTGACCAAGCTTTTTGCATCTCTCCCTTCCCTCTCCCCTCTCTAGCCTTTTGTAAGCCATTTCATGCTCTGCATACATGGGATCAAGTTCACGAGATTCTATATATGAGTGAGATGATACTGTAATTGTTTTTCTTCTTAATAAATTTTAACTTACTAGGGAATTTAGATCTTCCATGGAGCAATTAAAGACCTAAAAACATTGAATAACATGCCCAGTGTCACAGACATCATAAATGATACAACTGGATTAAAACCCTTGACCCCAAAATTTAAATTTTTACCTTGGACTTCTTTTATCAAGAATATAAAATAGCAATGCCAAATTGGATTCTTGAGTTTTAAAAAAAGTCAGTATGTGAAAGAAAACATTAGGAATGTAGAGTGTAGTCAGCACACAGAGTGAACGGGTTTAAACTACTTCCACTGGTTGGGTAGAATGAAGGTGATTTCCATATGATGCTGAGCTTCCATCTTTTTGCATCTTGAGAACATCATTTTGACTTCCAGATTGATGCCGTAGGAAATAATGAAGCACCATTTAAATTCTTGGTTCAAAAGTATAAATAATCGTATTAAGACTAAAAATATGACATTTAAACACTTGCTCTATAATTAAATGCTATTTTGAAAAATTCCAATTTTAGGTAAAAATATCCCCTGAAAATCTAAGCTAATTAATGGTATGGCATGTGATTTATAAAGTGATTTTAGAAACCTATCTGTGTGGGAGTCATATCAGTAGACCTGCTAGATCTGACCTCACTGATAAAAAGTAAACAACTAGTGAGCATCACTGAAGGCTTGAAGGTCTGACGCCGTTGATTCTTGCCATGGGACTAATAGATGGTTTTGGTTTAGTGTCAGTTGTTTCTCACAGAATTATAATAATATTTTTCAAAAAGCTTTGCTTTGACTTCCATTGTACTGCGAGACTGTTTTTTTTTTTTTTTTTCCCTAACCTCCCCACCATCTGCCTCGAGTCTACATTGGAAAATCTCCCTGCTATTCCATCCAGAAGGGCTAACTGAAATCAATATGGCAACAGCAGATTGCTGGTGCGTTCCAGCTTTCAAGCGGGATGTTGTTATGATTAACAGTGGCCCAGCTCTCTACCTCTCTGCTCTCCCAGTGCCATCTCAGAACATTTCAGTTGCTCATAAGATTCAATTAGTCTTGGATGCTTCCTACATTGCATCACAAGGCTGAAAAACAAGATTAAAAATTATATTTAGCTTTGGTGGGAATGGAATGGTTTGATTTTTCCTTTTGCTTTATTTTGGGTTAAAAACTAATCAATATAGATTGCCATGTGCTTTCAAATAGGTTCAGGGAAGTCATTACGGGATCAGTTCTTTCTCATTCAATGTGTATACTCGTGATTGCCTAAAAAACAGGGTTTTTTCAAAATTGCTAGTTGAAATATGACTCTTTTAGTAATTGCTTTCAAATTTTTATTAGCACATTTTTGTAGTATATTATGACTACTTTCCTCATGGGGAATTGGTCATGTACATGACACATCTTAATCCTTTTTTCATCCCCTTTCCTCTTCCTCATTTCCTCCTCTTAGTCCCTCTCCCAATTGCAAAAAAATCTATTTCCCTATTTCCTATTGTCTATTTTTTATTTTGCTCTTCATTTATGCTTTGGGTAAGCCATTTACAAGAATCCATGCAATATTTAAATTCATGTGCTTGATTTATTTCACGTAACATCATGGCCTCAGGGTACATTCATTGTCCTACAAATAACTTTTATTTTTCTTTGTGGAAGAGCAGTACTCTGCATAAATACTACATTTTCTTTATCCATTCATCTGCTGATGGACGTTTAGGCCACTTTCAAGATTTAGCTATCATGAATTTTACTACTATAAACATGGGTATTCATGTATTGTTTTGTGATATGATGTCTTTAAATCATTTGGGAAGATACCAAGGAGGGGAATAGTTGCATTGAATGGCATTTGTACTTTTAGTTTTTTGAGGAATCTCCATTCTGATTTCTCTAGTGGTTGTACTGGTTTACATTCCCATCAGCAATGTGTAAGGTTCCTTTTCCCCTGCAGCTTTGCTAGCATTTCTTGTTGTTCTTCAATTTCTTGTAGATAGCCATTCTTTCCAGAATAAGATGAGATAATAGTGTTGTTTTAGTTTGGATTTCTCTAGTGGGTAGAAATGTTGCACATTTTTTCATGTATTTATTAGCCATTTTTACTTCTTCTGAGAAATGTTTATTCATTTCACTTCTCAATTTTTGAATATGTCTTTTGGGGGTCTAATTTTTGAAATCTTCATATTCTAGATATTACTCCATCTGAGGAACAGCTGGCATTTTTCCCCATTCTGTAGATTGTCTTTTCATACTATTGGTTGTTTCCTTTGTGCGTAGAAGCTTTTAAATTTAAATATCCCATTTTTACATTCTTCAGGTTATTGCTTATGCAATTGGGTTCTGTTTAGAAAGTCCTTGCCTATTCCTACGTCTTCAAGAGTTTTGCCTATTTTATCTTTGAGCAAATTGTTTCTGTTTAACATTCAGATCTTTGATCTATTTTTTTTTTTTTTGTACTGGGAATTGAACTCAGGACCTTGTGCTTGCCAGGCAGGTGCTTATGCCACCAAGCTATCTCCCTGATCCTCATCCATTTTGATTTTCGTTTCATATGTGGTGAGATACATGGGCTTAGAGAATCTTTTAAAACCTTTATAACTACTGTTACTTATATGTTTTATATACTTTTAACTACCTTATAGCTGATAAACTATATAGCTAATTATATTATGAAGTCACTTCTATTGGTCTTTCACAGTTCACTTACTATTAAATATTTGTGCCTCTGCAGTAAATAAGGACTGAGCTATTCACAGTGGGGCAGTATCCCCAGTAATGAGAAGGGTCAGACTGTGACTATGGGATGAGTGGTTGAAGCTCAAGGGAATAGGTTGAGGTTCAAAGTAACTGGAGACAGTATGATAAAATAAATGGTAATTCTGGGGCTTTGCCCGAGTCATTTCCTTATGGAAGTCTGTCAGAAGTGAGCTAAGTTTTAGGAAGATACATGCAGGAAGCATTTTATTAGTAAAGCCAGCAATTTTAAAAACCATAAAAATGAAGTTGCTCGGTTCATGTAATTGAGAAGACCAGAGAAGAATCCCACTTCACACGTGCTGTGAAGAAATTTTGCTTGACATGCTTCTGATGTTCCCTTGTCTCTCACTCTTGTGCTTACTTCTTCCTCGAATATTGCAAATGAGTTCTCTCTGTGTGGCATGAAAGATGGTCCTGGGCATCCCCAGCCTTGCAGCTTCCTTGTTTAGTAGAGTTTAGAGATAACCACATCTCCCAAAGTCCACACACAACTCCCAGGACAACATTCTCAGAAACTCAGCTTGGGGCCTGACCCTCCCGGCCCCTAGTTGCCGTGGTGAATGGATGAAAATCTCATGCCTCCTTGACTAGGACTAAACCAGCCTTGAATATTCTTATGAGCCCACATATGGGATGTTAAGAAAAGCGGGTAACTGCAGAAAAACTAGTAGACAACTGGAAAGGAAGACAACAAGTCAAGAACAAAAGACTCCAGTTAATATAAAGAGAAACTTTTAGCCCCGATTTATTAGTTGACCATGGTTGATCTTACATCTGCCCTACAAAAGTAGGACTGATCAGCCTGACTTACCGAGTTATATTTAGCAACTTCCACCTAAACTGGTTTGCTAATGTCTCAGATTCAGTCTTTGTAAATCTTCCTTGTATGGAAGTATTTTAAATCTTCTTGAATCAATTTTGGTCATGTATATTTTCACTGAAACTTCTGCCCTGAACATTTTAAAACATACTTGTATAAGTTTGTACACACTAGTCTCTTACAATTTTTAAGTCACTTCTGTATCTGTAGTAATGCTGCTTTCCCAATATTTGTAGTATTTTCTTTTATCAGATGTGTCTGCTCTAACTTTTAATGTTTCCCAGCTCTGTTTTCTGTTAGTTTTCTGTCTTACCAGCGTCTATTTTTATCTTTCATAAATTTACCTCTCTGTTCTCTTTATATTTTCTCTGTTGCATTTATCATTTTATATGTAATATCTCTAGCTATCATAATCTGGAATTAATAAATAAGTGGGTTTATCAATTACCCTAATCCATGGACTTGATAATAAACAACAATTAGAATTATTTGCTCTGAGTATGTTATTCTGTAATTAAATTGAAGGAATGCTATTAAATTGATATTTTTTAAATAAAGAGATTTTAATAACTACAAAGATCTACCCCCTGTGTGCTTTGCCAAAAATAAATAACATTGTTTTAATAGGAGATAAGTGAAGGAAGTAACAAAAGCTTCCAAACCTCTGCATTTACATATTTAAATTATCCTAGCACCATGGAAGAAACCTGGAGTAGTTATCATTTATGGAAGGAAACTGGAGCTGGTACTTGGTAAAAATGTCACAGAGAGATCATTGCTGCCCCTTTTTGAATATGCTGAGCAGGTCTGCACGAGGCTGGAGGATACCACCAGTTATAAGAAATGCAGTAGCTCACTGCCACATCCTTTGGTGACACAAGACTGGTAGCGGTGACCTTGGTCCAATCCCAGACCTCCCTTTCTTGGTGGATGGCTTAGACCAGCCATATCCCATCGTTAACATGTCTTTCTCTCTTCAGCAGTTACAGTAAGGCCACCTGCCATATTACTTCCAATAACTCTCATTAAACAAGAGGGCTGTTGTTAATGAGGTAATTGTTGAAAATGCTTCTCATACCCTTCACTTCCCACAGAAAGACCTTCACAAAGACTTGCAAATACTCTGTAGTCCTTAGACTATAAGTCTCACCCCTGTGCTTATTGCTGAGAGGTGACTTATCCCATAAACAGTCAAGAAAGAATAGAACCTTTGCCCATCAGTCAGGGGAACAGCCATGACATTCCTGCTGTGAAACATTATTAGCTTCTCTTTAAAACTCTGTCAGCCTAAGTGGGATTGTGAGTGAGATTTCAAAACTTAAACCTTTAAAAAATAACTAGTCAATAGCACTTCAGTTTAACATGAAAAGAGCTTAATTTTTTCCACTTAAAAAATGTATAGAATCATTGAAAAATCTTCAAACAATACAGGGAAAAATATAAAATGCAAATTGCTTATTTTCTTCCACAGAGAGAATCATAATCTAGCCAGTACCCTTTTCTGACATCCACCTGTAGTTTACTTGTCTGTGTATATGCATTAAGGGAATCACGCAAACTCTATTTTCCCACACCATATATTGTAAATGTTTTCTCAGATTTTAAAACAATATTTAAAATAAAATACATGCAGGCAGGGTGTGGTGGTGGATGCCTATAATCCCAGCACTCAGGAAGCTGAGGCAGGAAGATTGCTATGAGTTCAAGTCCAGCCTGAACTGCATAGTGAAACCCTGACTCAAAAGACAACAAATAAATACACAAACAGATAAATTAAATTAAACACTTGTGGATGTGCCTACTGTTGTACTTGAGTTACCCTTCCTCTGAACACATGTCCACTGGCATCCTGTGACTCCAGCCTTATTTGGAAATTGGGTCTTTACACAGCTAATTAACTTTAAGGCATCCCAAATAAGTCATTCTAGACTATCTGGATGGGGCAGAAGTTCAAGTTTTCTTGTTGTGGTGGGAAGAGAGAGAGGTAGAGTTAGGAGCCCTGTATTGACAAGCCCAGGAATGAGACTGGCTGGACCTCCAGAAGCTCCCAAAGCTGGAGGAGGGATCCTCCATGGGGCTTCTGGGGATGCACAGGCCTGACACCATTTATTGGAGACTTTTCCAGAACAGTGAGACAACAAATTTCCATCTTTTAAGCCATCAGATTAGTGGTTATTCATTCTGGCAGCCCTACAGTTATCCTGTGTGAAAACTGCCACAAGTGGATACATTTTTTGAGTGGAGCCTGGATTCCTAACAAAATATGCTTGCAACTAATCATAGCTAATGTAACTCAACTTCTTTGAATCTCATTTCTCCTCATGTTGCCCACCAGCTGTCCCTAAGCATGTTCTTGAAGAGCCAGCTCTTCTCAAGACCTGCGTTGCCATCTCTGTCACACATCAGTTCTCTGGCTCCTTTATTCAGGGCCCTTGTACTTTGTGTATACCTGCAATGATGTTGCTCTACTTTAATTGTTGGAGCCTGAAACAGGTCTTGCAGGTGAAATCCTCAAACCTGTTAATCCTTTACAGTAGTCTTTACTATATTGTAGAATCCTCTGGGCAAGTTTTTGGAAAACAAAAGCAAATGTCAAACAAACAAACCTAATGAGGATTGACCGTTAGGAACATTTGGAGAGTATTGTATCTTTTATGATTATGGGTCTTCCTACCTTGAATAATATATATTCATTGAGTCATGATTGTTTTAATGTCATTCAATTTGAATAATATATATTCATTGAGTCATGATTGTTTTAATGTCATTCAATAAAGGTATAAAACTGAATCCTTAATGGCCTTTTACCTTTTTGTTAATTATTTGGGTATTACATATTTTGATTGCTTTCTTAAGTGTTATCTTAAAAATAACACTTTCTTAAGTGTTGTTTTTTAAACTGTATTTTCTGCATTGTTGTTGACAATATAAATGTGATGAATTAATCTTATATGTGGTCAGATTGCTAAAATCTATTATTTATTCTAACATGATTTCCATCAGTAATTTGAGGTTTTCTGTGCTAGTAACAAATGCCACTTTTCTACCCCAGTCTTTATATTTTAAAATTTATTTTCTGGGTGTTCCTACACAAGCTGGCATTCCAATGCAATCAGGAAGAAGCCATAAATGGACATGTAGCTTCTGATCTTGACTTTAAAAACTTGGCTTTTAACATTTTACCGTTAAGAATGTTTCTGATGCAGACCTTTGGTGTGATCTTTTATTGAGTTCAGGACATTTCCTGACATGATTTATTGTGAGTATATCAATTTTATCAATAGATTTTCTTCATTTAGACAATGTATGTTTTTTTCTTTACTAATGTGGTGAACTATATTCAAAGACATTGTCAAATCATTTTGTAGTTCTGAGATAGACTCAGTTTGTTTACATATAATGTGGGATGGGCACACATTTAAAAATATTTCTAGGTTGATACTTTGTTTAGGACATTCTAAGTTCTTGGAGGAGCTCAGACGGTAATTACCCTTCCATGCTGAGACCTGCGTACATACTGAGAGTATAAGGACTCCATAGAATGAGGTGAGATGATAATCATTTCTGTCCCACTTTTTTCATAAAAATGACTTTATTTGACCTCTATACTTAAAGTTCAATGGGAATAGAACTCTAGGGTGATAACTTTTAAATCTCAGCACATTAAAAATATTATTTTATTGTCTCCTGCTTCCAGTGTTTCTAATAAAGCTGGCAGGCAAGTCTACTGTATGGTGTAGGTCTAATTGTTTTATCTTTTGAAAGACTTGTATATTCTTTTTTTTAAAAAAAGATCATCTCCTCTTAGATCATTAATTTTCACTAAAGTATATCTAATTATGGATATCTTTGTGATATTCTTTCACTATATAATGTTAGCATTACATAATACATCATAGGTGTAACTTGAATTCATAGAATATTCTGAAATATGCAGTCTACTTGGCTGGGTCTGTCATTTGTTTTTCCATATCATTTTTTCTCATGTTCACACATTCCTTTCTGCTTTTTAACATTTCTTAAAAATAGTTTGATCAATCTTGCATTCTTCTATCTGGTAATCTGACCAACTTTGATGAAAATAAAAATATATAATACAGCAACCACTGTTAATCTCTATCATTTTGTTCTGAAACCCTGTATCATCTTATTATTTTTTTCTTTGTTTTGTTTCTGTGTTGTTGGCATTTTGCTACTGTTCTTTCTTTAAATTCTCTTTAAAATAAAATTTAAGAATTATGTTTTATCATGGTTGTCAAATATTTTGCAATAAAATTGTTCCTTTAAAAGATTTCCTCATTTCTAAAATATCTGCATTGATAATTCCTCTATCATTTCTAATACTGATAATTTGTAATACTGATTTTATAGAGGCTATTATAATTTTAAAAAATCATTTTTCAAATAACAAAATTTTAGTAGATCTCATTAAACCTGTTGATTTTTTCCCTTTTCACTAATTTCTGCTCTTTGTTATTTCCTTTTCCTTATTTTTGATTTCCTTTGTTTTCCTTGTCTATGCTCTTCAGGGGAAATCTTGTATCACTACAAATAAATAAATGTTTGTTTCAATCATAATCAATTTAAGATATACACCTGCCTTTGAAAATCACTTGAGTATTACACTGTATATTTTGATATATTTATTATCTTTTAGCAATACTTTCTCACTTTTTTGGCAATAACTTTTGTTTTGATCCTTTGATTATCTTAGATAAGAGTTGTTTATTTCCAGATATTTGGACTTTTCAAAGATATCTTGCTGCCATTAACTTCTAATTCTTCTGCATTAGTCACACGTTCTGGGAGGGTTCAACCTTTTCTAATTTACTGAGTTTTACTTCATGGTTCAACATGTTATCAAGCCTGGTGAACTTGCCCTTTTGCACTCTGAAAGGATACGCATGCCTTCTTTCGTCTTGGACACAGTATGTTATAATCATTTGGTTTGTATCCTTTCTATCTTTATCTCCTTTGCTATATAGTTCTATCAATTTTTAAGACAAGGATATTAGAATTTCCAACTACTATTATGGTATGGTTAATTTTCCCTTTGGATTTCTCCATTTTGTCTTCTTATATTTTTAATCCATGTTATTGAATTCATGCACATTTTATTGTTACCTTCCTAATGAATCAAACTTTTTAAGTTATAAAATGTCCTGTTTTATTTCTTGTGCTGAAATTTACTTTGTCTAATTTTAATGTAAACATCTAACTTCCTTATGCTATGTTTTGTGTCATAAATAATCTTTTTTACATTCAATCCACCTCAACTATGTTTCTCGTAGACAATAAATAGTTGGGCTTTATCCTTTTATCCAGTGAGGAAAATCTCTTTTATTTGTAGTGTTTAGTTTACCTGTAGTGTTTACTCTACTCATTTTAGTTTAATCATTATCATTGGGTTTCAGTGAACCATTTCGCTCTTTTTGTTTTTCTTTGTCCCATCACTTTTCTGTTTCTCCTTTCTTACCTGTTACGAATCTTTCAAAATTCATTTTTGTTTCTCTATTGGCTTTTCAAAAGTACATATTTCCTGTGTATCTGTGTATATATATTATATTTACAGTGGAGATTATAATACACATTCTGAATTTATCACAGTTACAAATATTTTTTCTACTCCATATAAAATATTAGAGTGTATTATATCTCAAATCCATATCCTCTGTGCTATGTCGTGGTATACTTTCAATCTTGATTTGTTATCAACTCTGAAATATAATGCTACTTTTTGCATTAAAATGTACACTCTATTAAAAAATGAGATGTTTCCATAATTTTTAACAGCTATTTGATGGAATTTAAAGCTTGGAAATCCTTACAGCATCACTTGGGTTGCTCTTCTCCAGAGAACATTTGAACTTATTGCTAGTGAAATTCACTGAGTGGTCTCAACCACAGACCTGAGGATTCCATCCTAATTTTTGAATCTCTTGAATCAGTCCTTATTCCAGAATTTAATCCGATTTCATTCCTATTTTCAGAGGCGCAAGCAACTCCAGCTTTAGCGTTTGTTTACAACTCATCTCAGGACACATTTTTTTTTTATCACTTGGAGATTTATCTTGTATTCTTGAAAATTTTTCAGTGGTTTGTTACGTTATGTTTCCTGTTATTTTCCTGCAATCTACTTGGGATGCAGTAGAAGGACATCAGATGGTCAGTTTCATTGTATTTCTGAAAGCCCTGTATCTAATCTAAAAGGAAAGCTTTTAAAATTTTTGATTTTATTAAAGTAGTATGTTACCATGGAAAATGTCTCTTATTATAGAGCTCTAAAAGTAGAAATAAAAGACTCCTTTTTCAATCTTCAGATGTAAACACTTATAGAATGTTTTCTTATGGTTACAATTATGATTTGAATCATACACTCCAATTTGTACTTCGTCACTTACTGACTTTCCACGGAGTTATTGACTCCCTGCCAAGAAGCTGAACCGCACCGCACGCTCCTCCGTTTCGCTTGTGCTTATTCATTTACCTACATGACAACAGTTGCTCAGTCAAACTTTATGCTTTTCCATAAAAATTGAAAAATAGCTAAATTATACATTATCTGAAGGGTTATTTAAGTTTAAATGTTATATTTAAATCTCCATTTACGGTGTTGGCTTACATAAGGATATTTTCCATGCTGTAGATAGAGCCAAGAGTGTAAGACCCAATAGTGGAGATAATGTAATCACATATCTTTACATCACTAATGCATACATCATAAATCATTAAGTTGTTAACAGAAAATCTTTCAATCATCTCCATCTAATGGGACCTCTCATTTCTCTTTTTAAATTTAATTTCCATATCATTTAATTACTTTTTGCAGTAGTTTACTTTTTACATTCCTCCTCAAGAAGTTTTTTTTTCATATATTTTTTTCTCCTTTTAGCAACTGGAAATATCATTAGTAGAATTCTTGAGTTTTTGTGCTTTGGAAAGTGTGTTTTCTGTTTGTCCTCACCTTTTATTTACAGACTGGATGGCTAGATAATTTCATATTAAAGCTCACTTTCTCTCCATCCTTTGAAGGCATGGCAACATTGTTCTTCAGCATGCAGCAACCTTGCTGAGAAGGATGGTGTCAATCTTCCCTTTTCCTTTGTAAGCAACCTTGTTTATCTCTCTCTGGAAATTTTTAAGATTTCCACTGTATTAATAAAGTGCTAAAAATTTTTATCAAAGAGCACAGTTGGGGTCCAACTGGTCCAGCTGTTTCATAAGGAGTTATATAATGATCATGATGATGGTCTCTTCCATCCACTCCAATTACTCTCTTTTGATTTGTAGTTTGTAAGACAGCTCTTTTCTCCATTGAGTCCAAGAGGCTTCTTTGGGAGGTAGTTCTTATCTCTGTTGTTGGGTTGTGTATATGCCACTGTCGTTTTCTCCATTAAGTTTATTCTATATTCTTTCAACTAAGAACAAATACAGGGATCCATACATCTCTAACACCCAGAACTGACCACGGTTTTAACTTACTTCAGACAATTACTTTCTTTGAAAAAAGATGAACTCGAAGACCCCTTAGTGCCCTTCCCAATCTTACCATCTTCCTTTCCAGGGGCAATCACTCATACAAATTAGATACACAGCCTTTTCATTCATATGTTCCTAATTTCATTTCATATGTTCTTGTCAGCCATAAATAGTATTCTTTTGAGAATTCCCACTTACATAAATATTACACTGTGAATGGAAAATACTTCTTTTTCAAATTGGTTGTTTTTACTCAGACCCATGTTTTTAAGATCTGTGTATATGGATGCGCACACACACACTGCCTCCATATTCTGCCATTTCACTATCATCTTGAGAAGAAGTGCTTAAATCTCTCTTTGATTTCTGAGCCTAATAATTAGTGAATTACAAGTTAAAAATTAAAATGTAAAACAAGTAAGTATATTGCTATGTGATATACATGCATAGATACACAGCTATGTATTTACTATTTTTAAGTATGCCTAAGTTTTAAGGTATATGTACATGTAAACTAATGATATTAAAAGTTACATTGCCAAAAATTTAAATTTTCAGATATTTACATGCTCATTTTCAAATCAGAATAGAGAGGATATTTTTAAATGTTCTAAAGAGTGATCGTGTGAGGATACAAACTCCAAACTTCCTTTACACCATATTCTTTCAGTAGCGCTCATCTCCTGTAGGTTGGTTCTGTGTAGACTCCAGCTGGGGCTTTGTTCCCTGTTCTTCAGGTTGTCCTTGCCACCCTGTGAATAAAATGAACAAAGAATGATTCACTGGCTCAACGGTCTTATTCAAGACTGCTTCTTTTGGCAGAATAAGGTGTATTTACTTGAAGTCCAACCTGCTCTTTAACCACTCAAGTCACTGACTCTACATAATTAGCAGTTACTAAATTTATCTGTGAGAACTAAATGCCACCATCAGAAGTTTAGCAAAGCCAACAGCACTTTTCCACATTCCCTGAATCCCTTCTCTCTGCTTCCTTCCTTTCATCCGTATTCCTGACTCTCCTTCCTTTAGTCTCTCTCCTCTCTGTCTCTGTCCCTTGAATTTTAGGAGCAACAAGAGAAAAATAAACAGTGACACTGGAACAAACTTCCTCTCCTGATACAATCCTTATTCTATAGGTGATTTAACTCTCCGTGAGAAAATTACACACATAGATGATGTGGCATGGTGTCCATTGGGATGCTGTGCAGATGAGCCCTGTGTGAGCCAGTGGTATGTCCAGAAGCAGCTCTGAGGAAAAGAAGTGTGACTAGTTTTTCAAGCCAGTCACTTTCACAAAAATTGTTTTAGAATTCTACACACACACACAGACACACACACACACACACACACACACACACACACACAAAACAGACTCTGACCCATGATTTAAATCTTGACTCCACAATTAGGAACCCCATGGCTTAGGCAAGTTTATTGACCTCCTCTTACTTTATTGTCTTTATAGTATATACCTTGGAGGTAATTTTTATAAAATACTTATGCTGGATTTTTAGTTAGTACTATAGAAAGCTACCTAAGTAGGTAGAGCTTAAAAAATAAATAAATAGGACAAATTTACACAATAAAGTATTATACAGTATACACTGTAGCAATACCACATTTCAAACACAATTATTCTTAAGTAGCATTGAAATTAGGGGGAAAACGGATTTTTCAAAGGAAAATATAGCATGCAGAAAATAGAAATTTAAAAATTACAATAACTTGCAATTATATGGACAGAATCACAGTCATTTGAAGTTTAATTAAGAACAGTTCATAGTAGTGCTAATTCAACATTTACTCCCATCGCTTCCTTAGATTGGAAAGACTTCCTCACATACTCCTGTTCCTCCATTCAACACTTCAGGGCTTTTTTTTTTCGGGAGTGCACGAACAACACTAATTTTAGCTCCAATTGTTACATTTCCAAAGAAGCTTTTAAAAAAGTGTTAAGTTGGACTGTTTTCAAAGAACAATTCTGTAACAAGAAACTAGACTGTGGTTTGAAAGCGATTGGTCTTATTAACTGGAGAGCAAGGCATGGCCTGATGGGAAAGGAAAAAGGGAACAAGTGATGATTATATCCTGCACTTTCATCTAAGACTCCAACGCACCTGAAACCGAGTCTCATTACCATTTCTTTAAATAGATGAAGCCGGTGAGATAGCGAGTGAAGTGTGCTTCCCAAGGTCACACGCTAACTTGCTAACATCGCGATAAAAATCCAATAGACTTGATTAGCATCCGGTGCCCACTCATCCCCTCTGCATCGATTGGGTGCATGGTGCTGAAAGCAGACGGGCAGGAAGATCTCCAAAGTACTTCCGACCCTGCCATCTTGCTCAGTGGCCCCTTTTTATTAAACTAATGATTACATCTAGACAAGCTTTGTTTCAAGGGCTTCTGTTCAGGACTAGTACTTCCTGGCTGACGGGTCGGTTGACATGTGCATTCCCTGGCTGTTCTTTTGTGCCACTTTGGCTCCTTCTCGTACTTTTAGCTCCCGTGGAATAATTTAAGTCCTCCCAAGTGCTTTTGTTCTTTTGTGGGGACTTGTTTTATTGATCACTTACCCCTGCAATGCCTGCCACTGTGGTTGGTTTCAGAAAGCTTTGGAAATTTCAATAATTGCAAATGGTTTTCATGTTTTTCATTCTCTAATTTAGTCCACTGGCTGTACTCTAATGCTCACTTAAGAAAGAGAAAGGAATAGACTCTTCTTGTCCAGTGGGGAAACCATTCATTAGCCTCAGAAGCCTATTCAAGTAGTAATGGAAATAGGCAGCGACCAAAATTTAAAACTGTGTCCCTTGGTTGCACTGATCATATTTCAAGCCCTTGGTAGCCCATAGTATCTGTTGCAGCGTTAGCATCTAGAGTTGAAGAACTGGATGAGTTCGATGTGAGGTTCTCTCTGGCACCAGCATTTTGAGGTTTTTCCAGGGACTTTTCTTGGGTTGGGACTACTACCTTGGGATCAGCCCTTGGGAGTTTCTGAGCAGAAATGTTATTCCCGCCCCCCCCCCCATATTCACCTTGTAGGTGAGAATCAAGTGTTTGACGGGGAATGCGGTAATGGATTCAACAAAAGCTTCGTGTACTAAATATAGACTCAGAGTTTTAAAGAGCTTTTTTTTTTCTTTTAAGAGTGTTGGCAGGTGTTTTACTATGAAACAGGTCTCAGAAAGTAATGAGGACACGTTCTATTTTGAGATAAAAGCTATATCTGATATGTAGAAATGACACATAATAAATGCCATTACAGGTAATGAAGTCAGGGCAGCACTTAGATTTTTAATTTATGGGGGTAAATTCTTCCAAATTTCCATGTACAAATTTTGAGCATCAACTGGCAGAAGAACCTATTGTCAGTCAGTCAGAACCACTAGTTGGTGCCTCATCCATTCTTTTTTTGTAGCCTTGAAGTTGTAAGAAAAGAAAAAAAGAGTGAGAAAAACGGAGGTTAAATTTTAGAGACTGGAATTGCCTTTCCTTTCCCACTACTTATGGAACAGGGTAGCAATCACTTATCCAGTGAGTAACATTTATAAACTTTAGTTTACAAATGAAAACAAATGATTCTAAAAAAAAATATAGTGAGGAATTTCTGTTTATACCCCTTAAAAAGTAAATGTGACAGTATGGTGTTAATCATTTTAAATAAAAGGAAATTTTAGAACTCTGAATGCAGCGAATTTCCAAAGCACTGATGATATGTGCTAATTGTCTTCCGCTTGTTATTTCAATCCCTTAACAAGGAAGATTCTTAGCATATGTCTATTTTCCTTGTACTTTCTTCAGGCAGAAATTCCCTTAGGGGAAGTTGCCTGACAAAATCATTAAGTAGGAGTTTTATGAGCCTAGGTGGGATAACGTTTGGAGATGACTGATTACATGATTGCAGCTAATTGTTTGTGGGACTTGGAAAGTCTCTAACATCTTTAAGGGAAATCCTTTCACTTGTAATCCATCAAAGGAATTGCAGCCCTCTCTAAGGATAATCTTCCTTTGGGATGTCACAGAGAAATATTTCTGAGGTAACCTCGCACCAGCTTCAGTCTTTTTATCTTTGATTAAAGTAACCCCCACACCTGGTCACCAAAATATAATTTGTAGCTACCAGGCCTTCTCCAGCTAGGATGTTTGCCCTTCGACAAGATTACTTGAGAGCGCTTCTGGCCGCATGAAAGAAATCACACACTAACTTTGTCCCATTAGAACACTGCCAATCTGAAAGAATTGATACCCTTGCTAAACAGGCATAACTCACTCCAAGAATAGCTTGTCTTTGAAGAGTTAATCATTGAGCAATTGCCTTAAGCATATAATAATATGCAGAATATAATTATTACTCTGTATATTTTGGCACTTTCTAATTAAAGACTTTGAGACACTTTACTCACTTGTAAATAAATACCCACCAGCTGAGAAGCTACAATGATTCCACCCCATTGTGCCTGAAATCTTCAGTCTTATGTTAAAATTCTGTTCATTGTCTTCTTGCTTCATATCTACAGCAGGACAGTGCTGGTAGTCAAAATTATTTTCAGTAATCTATCAAGCAGGCTTTTAATAAATTTTTCCCCATGTGGGACGCGGTGTCACTAACTCAGTCACTGCAGGGATTTGACACTGTCACAAGTGTGCATATGCATACCTCTGATCCTTCAGATGTAAAACAAATAAAGATTTGTTTCCCCATTTCTTTGATGAAATCCCTCCCTACCTTGCTCTCATTCCCATTGATTTGGAAAAATGTCTGACATTGAACAGTTAAACTATGGTTTAAAAAAAATCTTGCCCATTTGTATTCTGTTACATATCTTGTACACAATTACTCTGCTGGTCTGATAAAACCTTAAGTCACATCAGGTGTTGTGGATATTGTGGCAAAGCTGGATTTTGGTGAAATTTGTGCTCAATGGAAGTCTAACAAAATAATTGGTGTCTGAAGCCACATGGGTGTATCAGTGTAAAGAAATTAAATTGAGGTTTGAGGAACGCAAGTGGTGGCACAAAACCAGTCAAAGTCTGTCAACCAGAAATGAATCATTAAAGAGGCAGTATATTATACTCTGGAAAGAAGGTGAATGAGGAAAATGTTAAGGAAAGTTTATCAAGTGGGTGCCCATCTACCAGACCTGGCTTAGAACTTCGGCTCCTTAGAAGGAGCTAATGTTAATGGCTATTTTACCAATACTGGGTAACTTCCTTGCTTTTCTGCCCAGCTCCCTGCTCCCCCCACCCCAGGAGGCTTCTGTTAATCTGCTTGTGGATTATTTTGCTGTGACAAAAATACTTGAGAGAGTCAAATTAAAGATAAAAGACTTCTTTGGTTCACCATTAGTTTCAATGCACAATTGGCTGGCTCCATACCTATGGGCCTGTGGTAGACCATCACAGTGGGATGTGGTAGAGCAAGGCTACTTACCTTGTGGCTCCCAGGAGCCCAAGAGAGAAGAAAGGGCAGAGGGAGAAGGAAGGGAGGAGTTACTCCAGGAACGAAATATACCCTTTGTACATGTAGGGGTCTACTTCTTCCCCTGCCTCCTAAAGTTTCTATCACCTACCAATGGCCTATTAAGCTATGAATGGTTCAGTGGGTTCTCTACTAATGAAGTCAGAGTCTTCATGACCCAATCATTTTCAGTGGCCCTACCTCTGAACAGTGCTGCATTGGGGAGTAACCCATCAACCCCTGCAACCTGGGGGTACAGTTTGGAACCAATCCATAACAAAAGCCATAATACTTTTGCTTTTTCCATTTTATGCAAGAAGAATGGGGCCATGAACTGGAAAGGAAAATATCTCTGAGGTCTAGCACCTTTTTTTTTTTTTCTGTCTTCTCATTCAGGCGGACAGAGTAGAGTCTTAGAGATGTCTGCTCTCTTCCTAGGGCCTGAAAAGAAGAATTTCGTTATTTTTCTAATCATTAGCTTCAACTTCATTCTCTCTTTGTTTACCTTGCTGATGCTTGGAAGGTAGGTCACACTTGCTTAGCATGCAGATACCACTCTTAACTGCCTTTGAGGCAACAGATTAAGGGAAAAGGAAATGAATACTGTATGTGCAAAGAGGAGAATGCTCAGTGTCACTCCCTCAGCTAGTTGAGCGTGCAGAAAAGTAATTGCAAAAAGTGATTTGGGACCTGTGCTTCGCAAGCAGTACATTTAAGTACATACATAAGCCTTTCTCAGCAAATGATCACAAACCCTGACTATGTCACTTCTGTGTTCTTATCTGGCTTTTTCTTCATTTCTCCTCAAACACGGTGGTCAGGGCATAGAATTTTAACACGAATACTCAAAACTTTATTTCTTGTACTCTCACTGAAATGTGGTTAACCTTAGAATAGAATGAGGTCTTTCCTGCCACATAAGTCACAATGGAGGAGAGAAAAACCACTTTTCATAGCATTTTACTTTTTCAGATCCCATGTGCATGCCCTTCATAAAAAGCAGTATCCAAACTCTTCAGTTAGCATGCAAACAATGTCATCAATCTTATGAGTCATTTATATGAAATCTAAAATGCCAACAATCATGTCATTTAGTATCTGACATCTGCTTGCTTCTCTTCACAGCACACTATTGAGCTGTCCTCTACAGATAAGGAAAACTCTAGACCTTTACCTGAGAGATGTCAGTGAACAAAAAGCTTCACCTCTATGGCTTGTAAATGCGGATTCTTGGGCTCCACTCAAGCAATGTATTATGGTGACAACATTTAATATTGAGATGCTGTCAATGCTGTCCAGGAAACATTCTGAAGAGCACTATTCCTTGCTGAAGGGCCCACAATGAGAATCCCTCCACTACCAGGTACCTAAAATCACACACACACACACACACACACACACACACACACACACACACACACGATCTGCTTTTATTTAGGGCAGGGGATTTGGTAGGTTCATTTCAGCATACGTAGTAACACTTATCTTCTTTACAAGACATCTCAGCTGCCTTCAAGGAAATAGCAGAAAGAGTTAGAGGCCCATTAGGATGGACCATTGAGAACATCCCTGACTTGTAAATCCCAAACAAAAGGGAAGCTGTTAATGCAGACATCCATTCCATGCTTACTAGGAACAGTGGAATGCTGACACATTCGTTTAGAAGGACCATTTAAAACCTCTAATCAATTGGTAATTATTAATATTTATTGCTGCTCTGATGAAACCCTCAGCATATATTTACTTTCTAAAGATTGGTAATAAAAGTAGATAAGCTGATAAACAATTAGTCTTTGAGGAGACTTTCCCTTATTTGCTTCTCACTCCTCTCTGTATGTGTATATATTTGAGGTTTGCTATGGAAAGAAGGAAATTACCATCTCTATGCAATTCCTTTCTTATTTGAAGCTGCACAATTACATCATTAAGTTAATTATTCCAGCAATTAAAAAAGATCAGGTTATTTGGGAACAGCTCTTCAGAATGAATTGTTCCTTAATGTCTCTACACATGGATCGGTTTGATGGGAGGGCAAGAAGTCTGTAGGTCAGTGTGATATTTCTTGCTGCATTTTGCTGTCAGTGGCTTTCACTCCTGCCCTTGAAAGGCTCAGAAGTACTGGAGAAACCACATTATACCAGTCCTTATCTTTCTTATGGGTATTAGGGACAGCTAGTCTCATTAACTCTCAGCTTGTGAGTTATAGGCCAGCCATTTACTGTACAGAATAATAAATTGTAGAGCTATGCGCACACAGCTATTGGCTCTGAATGTTGGCTTTCCTGCCCAGTGCAGTCTAGTTACTTGTAGATGCCAGTGTGGTGCTCGTGTGTATGAACTTATTAATTGAAAATGGATCCTGGTTATGATTTTGCCATTCACCAATTCTCAAGCAGTTTCTCTTGAGTGTAATTTTTTTTTAAAATACAAGTACAAAAACATATTGACAAACAGACACCAATTAGCATAAAAAATAGTACAATCACAACTAATCTATAGACAAGGTGATATGATCTCAACAGTGGTTATTGCTTTATCCATTGATATCTTCGAAGTGTAAATATATAAGCTCATATACAGACATGCAAATTTAGTCAGAAAATTAATCCTCTCAACAACAGAAAAAACGCAAAAACCAAAAATCCAAAGACAAAAAACAAAACAGGCAAAAATCAATAACAGCAAAAACAACAACAACAAAAAAAAAAAAACACCAATAGTTGCTGCTTTACATATTGATATCTTCGAAGTGTGTGTTCAGGATAACACATACAGACATACAAGATTGATCAAATAACCCGTCATCGATTATTGCTTAGCATTAAGTGATATAATACAATAGTAGAACCATATTAGCCCTCCTGCATGTATGCATATTCATATATACCTACATACATTTTTGTCTTTTTCTTTTCTACTTTCCTTCATTCCATCTGTTCTTTGTTTTAGAACAGATTTCCTTCATGTCTCTTAGTTTATATTCCCATCCTCGGGTTCTTACACCAGTGATACAATACGTTGCCTGCGCATGTATCGCTGATTTATTTCACTTATGAGTATGGACTCCAGTTTTGTCCACTGGCCTACAAAGTCCCCAAAACTGTCTTTCTTTATAGCTGAATAATATTCCATTATATAAAAATGCCACAATTTTTTAATCCAGTCTTTTGTGGATGGGCACTTGGGTTGCTTCCACATTTTAGCTATTACAAATTGTGCTGCTATA